>JAOVYX010002283.1:0-11920 GCA_035668315.1 Drosera spatulata
GTTTAGCCTTGTCATGGACTGGGTCTATGACGGCATAACGTCACGTGTCGGGCATTCCGGATTTTGGGGCGTTACAAACCTCCACCTAGGCTTCAAACGAGCCTAGCTACCCTTCACTCCTAAGAGTTTCAGGCAATGACGAAACTTCGAAACAGGGACTGCTTTCGTCAATATATCAGCTGGATTTTCTACAATAGCAATCTTCATCACCTTGACATCTTTAACGTCCCGTATAAACTAATACCGGATGTCAATGTGTTTGATGCTCTCATGATGCATCTGATTAGGGGTCAAGTGAATGGCAAATGAACTGTTACAGTGAATCACTGTGCTATCTTGCTTCAGACCTAAGTCTGAAGCCAAATTCCTCAACCAAATCGCCTCCTTCACAGCTGATGCAACAACAATGAACTTTGCCTCTGTAGTGCTCAAAGCCACAGTATCCTGAAATTAACCTTCCAAAAAACTGGTCCACCACAGAAAGTGAATACATATCCTGTAAGTGATCACTGACGATCCAGATCTTCAGCATAGTCTGAATCTGAGAATCCTTCAACATTGTTGCTGCCTCTACTTCGTCTTGCATCGTAGACGAGGCTCAATCCCGATGAACCCTTGAGAAATCTAAGGATCCATTTCACTGCCTGCCAGTGACCTCTTCCAGGTCTGCCCATATAACGACTAATTAATGACGCAGCCTGTGACAAATCGGGTCGAGTGCATACCATGGCGTACATCAGGGATCCAACTGCACTCGCATAAGGCACTGAGGCCATACTCCTCACCTCGTCCTCAGTCTTCGGTGAGAGCTTTAAGGATAGCTTAAAGTGCGCTGCCAAGGGAGTAGAAACGGGTTTGGCACCTTTCATGCCAAATCGGTCAAGAACCTTCTCAGTGTACTTCTTCTGACTCAAGGTTAAGATCCCATGCTTCCTATCCCGCTCGATCTCCAAAATCTTCTTTGCTGGGCCAAGATCCTTCATATCGAACTCACTACTGAATTGCGCCTTCAACCTGTCAATAGTCCCCTTGCCTCTACCAGCGATCAACATATGATCTACATAGAGCAAAAGATATACCTGACTCCCATCAGGTTGTTGCTGATGATATACACACTGATCGTACGGGTTTCGTGTGTATCCAATGCTTGCCATAAAGGTGTCAAACTTGTGATACCATTCTCGGGGCTATTGCTTCAATCCGTACAATGATTTTTTCAAAAGACAGACTCGGTCTCCATTCCTGGCAATGAAAAACTCTCTGCCTGGCGCATATAGATCTCTTCTTCTAACTCACCGTGTAAGAACGTCGTCTTCACATCCATTTGCTCAAGTTCAAGGTCGAACTTACCAACCAAAGTTAGAAGAACTCGAATAGAAGTATGTCTGACTACAGGAGAAAAAACTTCAGCATAGTCAATACCTTCCTTCTGAGTGAAACCCTTAGCCACCAATCTGGCATTGAATCTTACATTGCCACCATCGCCTGCTTCCTTCTTTTTGAACACCCATTTGCACCCTACGGTGCGTTTTCCCTTCGACAAGTGTTGTTCTTGTGAAGAGACTCTAATTCCTCTTCCATAACTGCAGTTCACTGGGCACATTCCGAACTAGCGACGGCCTCCCTGAATGACAAAGGTTCATTCTCAACTGCCTCGCTAACAATGTGTACATATGCCACCAAATCTGAATAGTCATAACGAACTGGGGGTCTGATCTCACGTCGTTCCCTGTCACTGCTAAGTTGGTACTGCTGTAGAGTGGGTTCCACCTAGATTGGATCTGGTACTAGTGATTCCACTCCTGGATCTTCTGCTTCTTGAGCTGGCTGCAAAACATCAGTGGGAATGTTGGGATTTGAGGATTCCTCATCCTGATGCTCCACCTCAAATGTCGATCTCTCGACGGGTCGTGTCTGCTCCACCTGCTGCCGAATGCTCTCTTGTGAATCAACTTTCTTGGCTAACATTGACTCCTCGTCAAATGTGACATCTCGGCTGATGATGATTCCAGGTGATGATGGATCAGTGGAGTACAATCTGTATCCCTTCACACCTGGCTGATATCCAAGAAAGATGGCCTTCTTGGCCCTAGGTTGCAACTTTCCTTCGCTAACATGATAGTATGCAGGACAACCGAAAGCACGAAGGTTGGAATAATCGGCAAGCTTATCAGACCAAGCCTCATAAGATGTCTTCATCGATAATGCTGAGGAAGGTGACTTGTTTATCAGATAACAGGCCGTCATAACTACTTCAGCCCAAAACCTCTCCTTCAGTCCGGCTCTAATCATCATGCACCGAGCCCGTTCCATGAGCGTCCGGTTCATGCGTTCTGCTATCCCATTCTACCGAGGTGTGTAAGTGACAGTGCGATGCCTCACAATCCCTTTGTCCTTGCAGAACTCCAGAAATTGCTTGTTCACAAATTCCATCCCATTGTCAGTTCGAAGCGTCTTGATCTGCCTACCGGTTTGCGTCTCAATCAACTTCAAGCATTCTTTGAATGTCTCGAATACCTCTGATTTCTCTTTCAAGAAATATATCCAGGCATAACGGGAGTAATCATCGATGAAGGTCAAAAAATAGTTTTTACCTCCCATCGAAGCATGCGGAGATGGCCCTTTTCATTTTGTGCATCGTACCTACAAATGACACTCTCTTCTGCTTGCCGAGAATACAGTCCTCATAGAACCCGAGTTTCTGTGTCTTCAATCCTCCAAGTAAGCCTAACGCGTATGTCAGATTCTCTTCCAGAATGATCGTCTCGTGTTGAATGACATGGCTTGGATCTGGTATGTATTTCCTCAGTTGTGATACATGGAATACGTTATGCACGTCTGAAAAGTCAGTTGGTAATGCAAGCCTATATGCAACTTCCCTAACCCTTTCAAGAACCTCATAAGGTCCTACGTAGCGAGGGCTTATCTTTCCCTTCTTCCCAAATCGCATAACACCCTTCGTAGGAGAAACCTTCAGAAATACATGGTCCCCCATATCAAACTTGAGCGGCCTTCGTCGCACATCTGCGTACGACTTTTGACGATCTTGAGCCGTCTTCAATCTATTTTTGATCTGTTTGATGGCCTCCGTCATCTCTCGTAATGACTCTGACCCAATGACTATCGTATCCTCGATGTCATCCCAGTAAAGCAGTGTCCTACACCTCCTTCCATAGAGGGCTTCGTACGGTGCCATACCGATACTGGAATGAAACTGTTGTTGTAAGTGAATTCCACCAAAGGCAAGTGTCGATCCCATGATCCTTGGAAATCCAAGACACATGATCGCAACATGTCTTCTAGCGTTTGGATTGTTCTTTCTGTTTATCCATCTGAAGCTGGGTGAAAAACAGTGCTGAAATTCAATTTCGTACCAAAGGCTTTCTGTAAGCCTTTCAAGAAATACGCCTGAACCTCGTATCTCTATCAGAAACAATGGATTCTGGAGCGCCATGTAGTCTGACTTTTTTTTTACATATTCGTCCGTTAGACGGTCAACACTCTAAGTGTTTTTGATTGGCAGAAAATGTGCTGACTTAGTCAATCGGTCCACAATTATCCAGATAGAGTTCATCCCTTTTGTCGTTACTGGAAGACCGACTATGAAATCCATCGAGATTGAATCCCATTTCCAGGTGTGAATTTCCAGAGGCTGTAGTAAACCTCCGGGTCATTGATGTTCAATCTTAACTTGCTGACAAGTAATACATTTTGTCACAAACTCCGCAACTTCCCTTTTCATGCTCCCCCACCAGAAGCGTTGTCGTAAATCTTGATACGTCTTATTGTCTCCTGGGTGAACAGAATAACGGGTTTGATGAGCCTCTTCCATAATCTTTCTCTTCAAAGCAACGTCATTTGGCACACAGAGCCGTCCCCGAAACCTCAAGGTACCATCCTCGTGAATCATAAAACCATTTGCTTTTTCTTGTAGGGTTTCTTCCCTAAACTTCCTCATCTGCTCGTTTGCCTCTTGGGCTTGCAATATCTCTTCCTAAAGAGTAGGTTTATCTTGCATGTTCGCAAGTATATTGTCACTTGATGCCGGACGGATCTCTATACCCAATTTGCAGAAATCATCAATCACCTCAACCTCTGTGATTCTTAGCAAATGTAAAGTGCCTTCTGCCTTTCTATCCTTTCGACTAAAGGCGTCAGCTACTACGTTCGTCTTTCCAGGATGATACTGGATGTCCAGATCGTAATCTTTTAGAAGTTCCAACCATCTCCTCTGACGCATATTCAACTCTTTCTGAGTGAAAATGTACTTCAAGCTCTTGTTGTCGATAAAGATCTGACACGAAATTCCATATAAATAGTGTCTCCAGATTTTCAGAGCAAATACCACTGCTGCCAATTCCAAGTTGTGAGTAGGGTAGTTACGCTCATACGGCTTCAATTGTCTTGAAGCATATGCAATCACGTTGCCATGTTGCATAAGTACGCACCCAAGACCTTGAACGGATGCATCACTGTAAATACAGAATCCTTTCTCGTCAGAAGGAAGGGTGAGTACTGGTGCTTATGTGAGACGCTTCTTAAGTTCCACGAATGCGCCCTTACACTTATCAGTCCATAGGAATTTAAGAGACTTCCGTGTCAAGTTAGTTAAAGGCATGGCGATCTTCGAGAAATCTTCAACAAATCTGCAATAATATCCGGCCAAGCCAAGAAAACTTCTTACTTCTGTGGCATTTGTCGGCCTGGTCCAATTAATCACTGACTCGATCTTCCTCGGGTCTACCCTTATTCCTTCTCCAGAAATCACATGACCTAGAAATGCGACTTCTTGCAACCAAAACTCGCACTTCTTGAGTTTGGCATACAACTGGTGAAATCGTAGAGTCTCCAGAATAGTTTGGAGGTGTTCCTCATGATCTTATTGTGTCTTGGAGTATACCAAGATGTCATCGATGAATACCACAACAAACCGGTCAATGTATGGTTTAAAGACTCGGTTCATCATCTCCATAAAGGCTGCTGGGGCATTAGTAAACCCTAACGGCATCACTAGGAATTCGTAATGCCCATAACGGGTACGAAATACAGTATTTGACACATTGTCAGGTCGGACACGTAGTTGATGATACCCAGAACGAAGATCTATCTTCGAGTACACTGTTGCCCCTTATAATTAATCGAAGAGATCGTTATCGGTTCTTGATGGTAAGCTTGTTCAGCTCGTGGTAGTCGATGCAGAGTCTCATACTCCCGTCCTTTTTCTTAACAAACACGACAGGTGCGCCCCATGGAAACACATTAGGGCGGATGTATCCCTTTTGAAGAAGTTCTTCCAGTTGGCTCTTTAATTTCTTCAATTCCGCAGGCGCCATTCTATATGGAGCCTTAGATACTGGCACTGCACCTGGCACCAGATCGATGACATCTCTTTCTTAACAGTTTTCGTGCTACAAGTGCTGATATCAGCTGTAGTTCTGCTTTTCAACCCTCTCCTTGATATCTAATCTTTCCTCCCTTAGGACTCTTACACGTTATTATCTTCTTTTTACAATCGATGACCGCTTTATACCCTTCCAACCAATTCATTTCCAAAATGACATCAAAGCCATAGAGGTAAAAAACAATGAGATTAGTTGGACATTCCTCCCCCTATGATGATAAGGGCATGGGCGATAACGAGATCGCACACAACAATCTCCCCCCGTTGATAACCCAATATGAATACCCCGTTGTATTTTTGTTGATACTGGGTTATTCTTGTTCAGGAATGACTTAGAAATGAAAGATTGCGTTGCACCCGAAGCAAACAAAGTATAAATATTGTTTGAAAAGAGTTGGAGATTACCGGTCATGGAAGCTCCACTTTGTTGGGCCTTCTGAGGATTCATCATGTAAACTCGATTATTGGGTGGCTGTTGCTGGGTTGTTTCTGCCCTATTCATCTGTACCCGAGGGTGTGTAACAGCAACTGACCTCTCGGTGTAGTTCTCCCGATTGTCATTTCTCTGATTATTATTTCTCTGATTGGTGTTCCTTTGATTATCATTACTCTTTTTGCAGTCCTTACTGATGTGACCGCGCTCCCCACATTTATGGCATGGACCGGTCCGACAGTCCTTCGCCATATGTCCTATCCTTTCGCACTGAAAGCATTTGATATTGATAGTACACCTACCCCGAGTGCCGGTTCTGAACTGCTGAAATCCGCCTGAACCTGCCCGTGAACCTTGCGACTGTCTGCGCTGATTTCCAGACCTTTCACCCCCAGCTCGATTTCTGGGCGGCGAGTTGTGGTAAGGAACCATTTGTTGGTTTGAGCTACTAGCATCCCCATGCGATGGGCCGCCGCTTGATCGTCGATCATCCCTCTTCCTCTTCGAACGAGCAAAATGCTCATCCTTGGCAATAAGGTACCCTTCACTACTGGCAGCGCAGTCATACAGGTCTTGATAGCATGCGTGTTTCTGGCCTGTTACCTTATCCCTAATCCTCCAGTTGAGTCCTTCAATGAATTGCTTCTGTTTTTCCCTGTCTAGATGGCAATGTGGCGGTTGAAAACGCAACAAGCTAGTGAACTCTGCAGCATATGCATAAACGGTCATGTCCCGCTGCAAAAGCTTCTTAAACTCCTCTTCTTCCTGATTTCTCAAGGAATCTAGATAAAAACCGACTCCTAACGAGCTGAGTGAACTGTAACCAATTAAACCCTGGTGCCTTGGCACGTTCTTCCACCGTGCACCACCAGACATCGGCCTCTCCCTTCATATAGTAAACAGCGCAATGTATCTTCCACTGATCAGGACATTGCGTCAAATCAAATAGCTTCTTTATTTCACGGATCCAATCCTCCAATAGTGCAGAATCGCCCGTGCCGAAGAATTTGGGAGGGTTGTAGGCCAGGATACGACGGGAATAGTGATCACCGTCATGTGCTTGGGTGGGGTTATCCCTCCTTCCTTCTCTAATCAGTTTCCCCACCAATTGCTTAAGAGCGCTAGGGGCTGATGGATCTTGCGCAGTGTTGTTATTGATTGCCCCTTGTAGGGGTATGTTCAGGTCAGGAGATGACATGCTCCCAGCCTCCTGCGACTCATTTGCTGCCCCTTCTTGGGACATGTTTACTGTTTCTTGCGACATGTCTGTATAACAATCATTGACATTCATCACCGTTAATAGGATAGAGCATTTACATGTCGAAACAAGAAGTTCGCATTCAGAAACATCACTCCATTTATTCTGCGCGAAAGACTCCTTTTTAGGCTACACCAAAAGAGAGTGAAGGACTGTATTCAACCCCAAATATTAGACCGTCCTTTCACTGTATATGTACATACAGATATAGATATTTTACAATTTACCAAACTACCCTAGGAACTGATCCTAGTCGGAGTCAGTGTCAGACTCGGGAAGGTAATCCGAGTCGGGGTCGTGGGCAGAGTCGGGGTCGGAGTCCGTATTTCCATCTGTATCCAAGTCCTGAGTTGGGATTGGAGCTGAATCTGTATCTGAGTCTGAGTCCGACTCTATAGGTGCGAAGAGCTCAGCCGTAACATCGAGAGTCACCTCCCGGCTAATCGGAGGTTCAGCATCCTGTCAACCCTCATTATCGTCCCAACCCCAATCAAACTGATCATCGTCCTCCCCTTCTCCAAAAATCTCAATAATAGGGACCTCCTTCTCGGGAACTTCCTCCGCATGTCGGGAACCTCCTCCTCGGGTTCTTCCTCTGGATCCTCCTCTGGGTCCTCCTCGGGATCCTCCTCAGAATCCTCCTCTTTGGGGTCGACAACTGCCCCCGGTTCAGCCTGTGCCTCTAGCTCTGGATCGACCTACGCCTCTAGCTCTGGCTCTGCCACTACTGCTACATCCCCTACTGCCCTCATCTCAGCCTCAGCTATCAGTATAGGCTACGGCTCAGGCACTATCATTGGCTCAGGCACTACTGCCCTCGAGAGAGCTATCGAGGGAAAGGGACCAGCTGCTAATGGATCTGTCCGAATCACTGACGGGGCGATCGACACCTCCATAAGGTCGTCCTCTGGTATCGATCCGGGATCTGGTAGACTCTTTCTCTTCAGAGCATAACCCGCGATAGGTCAAATCAGGTATAGCTCCTCAGAATCCCTCGATCTCATGCCAAGCGCATAGACTTGACCATGCTCTCTCTCTGCCCCAGTATTTGTGTTAGTAGGTGGAGGAAAGTTATCCCTATCCCTCCGTAGAATAGCAGCCAACATATGGAATGTCATGTGCCACTGACCCTCCCAATAGTAAAGACTATTAGGCTCACCGTCCACCAGTAAATGGGTGTAAACAGTACGATATCGAAAATACAACTCGATATCCGAAAACGCCTACAGTAGGACGCATGCCTGAAGTACCGTATGACGGAACAAGGGATTATCCCCAATGGCCGTCGGGATGAGGTGGTGCTCCACGAAATGTAATATCTGTAGCAACTCCATCCCCCCAGGCATAGGATGAATGTATGAGAATATAGTCAGTACTGGTACAGGACCATTAGCATCCATCCTGGAAATACAATGTAGATATAAATACTTCCTCAATTTGACAGATAACATCATCCTGTCTCACATCCTAACCCCCAAACAATATGTCTACACTCGATGCATATGCAAACCTAAAAATTTGGCTTATTTATCTTTCGTGTATTCTTAATATCTATCCCAAAAACCCCTGAAACCCTGCTCTGATACCACCCTGTAACGCCCCCGACTTTCCGTGACGGAAGACACGTGGACGTTATGCCATCACGTACCCGGTCCTTGACAAGGCCGAACAAACCGAATGGGTTTAAGGGTATAGAAGTCAAGGAAACTATAAACAGTAACCACAGTCATAGCTTATAGTCCCGAATACCTGTTTAGTTACAACATTAAAACGGAAGTTATGCAGATGGTTTATTACATTTAAATAATATAGCCATCTGATCTGCCGTAATATCCGAAGTACATGGATTCGTCTAAATGCATGCAACCTCACACTAAGAGCCTTTAGGTGCTGTTGGGGACATACCTGCAATCGAAAAACATAACCGTGAGCTAATGAAGCTCAGCAACTTCTGGTGTATGAATCTCAATTACAGGGAACTTCCGCTAACGGCTATGACGACCGTCGAAAGTCCCTAAAACATAATATATACATATATATAGGAAAATATGGACGACATATCAACCAACTTTGTTTCTCATTGCTTTGTATCGTTTTTAATAGTCATTTCTTTCTTTTGTAATTAATTAGGGTTCATGACTCGGATATGATCGACTCGGAGTACAGAGATAAGATAAAGTGTCAATCGTCAGTCGGGTTACCCAATAGGTTCCGTTTTTCGCACCTGCCTACTCTGTGCGTCGCCTTTCACCTCTTGTGCGCATTCAATGAAGTATCGTTTGCTTGCATTGAGATAATTTGGGTCTCCCTGCAGAGAACAACCTGTGGTCCCGCCACAATGGCGTAGAAGCCGCTGTATGCATTCAAAGAGGATGGGGGATGCCCATCGCTCCTTAGCTAGTTTTCACCCGTGACGATGACTCAAAGGATAATACAGGAGTGCAATGACTCAAACGCAAGCCACCAAGGCTATTCCAGGAAAACAGATGATCGTAATGGATCGAAGAAGGGACACCATGTTCGACCTTCTCAATAATTTCAAGAAAAACGACCAACGATTCAACGGATCCACAAGGGATGTCAATGTCGTCCTTATCAGTTCAAGGAGACGATATTTCTTATTCGTTTTCTTTTCATTAGTTCACATGGATAGTGAAACTATGCTCCACATCCCCCGTTCCCTTTTTAGTAATCATTTATTTTCCTTGAGGGTATATATGTTATAAGGGTGTATTCTAGTTCGTTTCAACCCCAAATATCCCACATGTCAAACGTGATCGTTTATGCACGTTTGACGATATATTTTCATGCGTAGGTGTTATATATCTCAAATATGCATTTAGGTTTAAGGTTCGGGGCACGAAAATGTATTTTTCATGGCCAGAAGGCCGTCGCGAATTTTTCCCAATTTTTCCCTCGTCGCGGCCGCGACCCAGGATGATCGCGGGCGCGACGGTTCTCTGCCCAGAACCTGCAGGAAAGCTCTCTGTCCGATACCGAATCCCTCATTTCACACCACAACGCATCCAAATCATTATATACACATCAAACACAGCATAAACATGTCTCAAACATGCACGGACGTGTTTGAATCGTGTGAACGAATAAAAGAGGTGTATCGGACGAGTGAGGTTACCTCGATTATCGATGATTCTTAATATACACGATCACACGAATGGATCTGTTGGCGTCCCCTAACCGAGCTGCTGGAGTTGGTCCTTCTCCCGACCCGCTGCTACCCTTGTTCTCACGGTGTGGTGGTGGTGGTGCGATGTTGACGGAGTTGGATTGATGATAAGACGAAAAAGATGTTGATGATGAGATGATGGCGGCGTTGGCGTGGTGTTGATTGTGATGGTGGCTGGTGGCTGGTGGATGAGGGCGGCAGGTGAGTGTGGAAGTGATGGTGGGTATGGTAGCGGACAATGATATGAGTAGGAGAGAAGAGTGGAGGCGGGAGTGGAAGAAAAGTGAGGGAGAAGTGGAGGTGGGTGAGGGTGTGGTGAAAAATACCCCGTGCCGTCCCACGATACGTCTCGTTCAATCCATTATTCACCCAAATTTCGTAATATTAATCCATGAAAAATCTATTTGCATCGATAGATTTATCCCGTGTATGAAAAAATGACCTCCCGAGTCATAATTCATTGTTTTTGGGATTAAATCGATAGTCCTTACGCGCAACGTTTATAACGTTATAACAATGTAACGTTATTCGTTCGTAACGTTTATTGGCGCGCTCAACTAATCATCCCAAATATTCTATCGTCATATTTGATTTAATTAATAAAATATTTTCTTAGATTTAAATATATAACATTTAAGCACGATTTATTTTAAAATCGTAACGTTATATATTCGTTTCTAAATTTCTAAAATTCTCGGGTATTACAAAAGTACTCTTGATCACTTCTTATAGTCCTCATGAAAAGTACTGAACTTAGCTCGCAATGGAGCAAGATGGTCGGTGGCATGCTTCATGATATAACATGCACAAAAATGATACGGAGCATTTGAAAAGACCCCTTGAAATAGCTTTTTCTTTTGCCAAGTCTTGGTCGGTAATGATTGCTTTAGGCTTTTGACCAATCATGCACAGTGTAAATTGATTGAATAGCCATATAAATGTATCTTCAGTTTCATAAGCAAATAAAGCCCTTCCAAATAACACAGACTGCCAATGATGATTCACGCCAATGAATAGAGCAAATGACATTCTAAATCTATTAGTCCTATATGTTATATCAAACATAACCATATAATAAATTTTTTGTAATCAGATCTCGACCTGCCATCCGTCGAAAAAACACTTCTAAGGGTTCCATCTTCTCCCAAATCCATGCCAAAATAATGTTGATCATCTGAGAATGTCTTCTCTTCGAAATACTTAATAACTCTATAGTATTCTTTTCCCATGTTATTTTCTCATTGGCTTCTCATGATTTTCGCACATTGTCTTGATGCAATTTGAGCTTCTTGACTGCCACTAATAGCATTCACAGCCTTTGCCATCTGTGATGGTCCTAGTTTAGTCTTATGGAGTGTAAAAATAAAACTTTTGCAGGACTCAAATCGATGAAACTTGCTATGAAATCTATTCTTCAAGATTATGGAAGAAGTAGTAAAAGGATGATTGTGTATGTCATTGAACTTATCCACAACCCACGTTCCATCTTTTTGCCGTGTAATTCTGAGCACAGCTTCACATTCTGTCCTCGTTTCTCTACGACGTTTTTTCTCAGTCCCATCATCTTTCTTATGCCCTTGTTTATTGCAAACGATATGCCTCCTGAAGATCTCATTCGTGAACTTAACTCTATCTGATAAT
>JAOVYX010002284.1:0-11919 GCA_035668315.1 Drosera spatulata
ACTGAGCATTATTTTACGTCCGCATGTCTTCATGCAAAAATGCTAACGAAACCCTAGTTTCGTTTATCGTATAAGTTCCATAATTGAGTATAAAATCCTCATATCGCGCATTAAGCACTCACATATTCAAAATAATACGTCCATGACTCCTTTTAAATCAATGTTAGCATTAGATGGTGTTTTTTTAACCCAATGCAGGCATCCATGCATAAAATATCGGAACCCTAGTTCCGTTATCGTCTCAACGCACTTATTAAGCAAACAAGCATATCATCGCCCTCCCGTCAATACCCTCTACATCATAATCATCATTTCACGTCATAATGATGAAATATTAAGCATGATTTGGATCGAGAGGGGTTAGGTTACCTTTGAAGCGTGTTTAACCCTAGTTTTGCCTAGGGTTAAAAAATCCTTTAGAAACCCTAGGACCTTTGTCACCCGAAGTTATCGTCCGGATGACTACACTGTCTCACGGTCTCAATCCCTGTGTTAATTCAGTATGAACCTAACGTTATTACGTGTTTATATACGTATTTATCCATTTTAAGTACCATATACGTGATCGCAGAGGTTTCATCACTTGATTGTGGTTTAAACAGTACTTGTGGACAGATTTGACCCCTGATCGAAGAAAAATCCGTTCAATACAAATGATAATGAATTAAATCAAAACCAAATTTCTGTAATTATGGAACATCATAAGGATTAATTCTCAAAAATTTCATAATTTTTCGCAAAGCCGATTAAATGAAACAATTCATCAAAGACAGCGCATGGAAATCTGTCCTAACCAGTTTTCCAAATTTTCTATCCCAGTTTAAAACAAGCATTACTACTTCGTTTCTCAACCAAATTGGATGATCTTTTTCTTGTTGGAAAACTAATGGAGTCCTCTACAACTTTGTCTCACGCATCACTTGCTGAATCAGGCTCTAAGCAGATGCAAAACACACACTATTCTCGAACGTCAAGATAGTCCAAGATCAGAAGAAGTTGCACCATTTAATTTATAACTTCAAGAATTCAAATCCATGTATAACGAAATTAGATTCGTTAGAAAGCTAACACATAGAGGTATCTTCATGAATTATTTCGTGAATTTTAAAGATCAAACTCTAAGCTTTTGTAGCTATTCAAGTGAGATGCAAAAACTATAATAATTGAGCTCACCCACGAATACATGTCATCCTAGCGCAAGGCTATGCTAATCTTCTTTGCACCGTTTTAACTCATCAAAACTCCCTTGATGAACGTCGGGGAGGCAGCAACGGTGTGCAAGATGGTGAAGACGTGAAGATGATGATGAAACGATCAAGAAGGACGAGGTGAACAAGGAACCCGGCGCGCGCATAGCTTCCTTCAACGAAGCGATGGTGGCTGTCCTTGGCTGTCCTAGCTTGTCCTCCGGCTGCTTCGATAGTCAAGCGAGGAGCATAAGATGGTGGTGGTGGCGCTAGGCCGAAGAAGACGGCGCGAAGAAGGCACATGGAACCCCGCGACTGTTTCCATTTTTTTTTCCCTCCTTGCTGCGTTTGTTTTCTCCAGCAGGTTAAGGATGATGGCGGGGTGGTTGGTAAGGGCAGCTAGTGGCAGTCGTTGGAGGTGGGCTTGGTGCGGTGGGTGGCCGGTGGATGGTGTTGGTGCGCATGGTGGAGGCCGAAGTGCGCGGGTTTGGTGCAGAGCAATGGAGGAATGAGGTGGAAGCTGCTTGGTATGGGTAAGTGGTGAGTGCAGCACAAATCAACATTCAAAAGTGGAGGGAAGGTTTTTTTTTTTTAAGTTTTGACCCTCGTCAGTCTATTTTTATCTTAGTTTCGTATGTATAATCTTCCGTTGATTAATTCGTGTCGATTTAATCGTATCAAACACGTTAATATCATATTCCTTTAAACGATATAACTTTCTGAGACTAAAAATCGTTACGTTATAATATTATAACGTTGATTCGTTCGTTATAGATTCACATGCGATCATAACATCTCCCGATAATTAATCATTGTCGATTTAATTATCCGAAATATTTTATAATAATATTTCGTTCAATGATCGCAAATTTTCAGACTCAAACCTGTGTCTCAAATGTATAATAATTGTAACGATGTAACGTTCATCGTTCGTAAATCTTTATTTACGCGTTTTTCGCATACGCTTCGTACGTATATTTTTAATCCAATATATATATATCTCATCACCATATTTGATTTAATTAATCAAATATTTTCTTTCTTTTAAATATATAACATTTTGCTACGATTTGTTTTAAAAATCCCAAAACTCCCAAATTTCTCGGGTATTACAGACGGGGTCTACATCGACGGGTTCTTATGCTTATGGTTATAGTACGTGGTTGCAGTACGTAAGCGAGTCCGACAGGGTTTACGTCGACGGGTTCATATGCGTATGGCTGCAGTATGGGGTTGCAGTACGTGATCGAGTCCGACAAGATCTACGTCAACGAGGAGATCTTATGCTTATGATTACAGTATGTGAGGAAGCCCCGACGATGGTTACCGATTGAGGCATACGTTTTGGATTTGAAAATGATTTTTTTTTTTTAGAAAAGTCAATATCTTGTGTAATTGATGATAGTTTTGTTAGGAGAGTGGATATGATGTAATATTAGGTTATTTATGAATATAAATTTTGGAACCTAAATTTTATATTTGGAGAAAGTGAGTTTGTAATTGATTGTAATTGATCCTGGGGTACTTTTTACGAATAAAATTATAATGACGTATTTTTGTGTAATTAAAATTGCATAGGGATATTTATCAATAATTCTCCCTTCTGTTATTTAGAGAACATAATATTTAGGATACTTATCAATAATTCTTCAAACTTAAAATAGCTCTCAGCTTTTATCACCAACTTCTGCTATTTAGGGAACATAATATTCTCTCGGTCTCATAAAAATTTTAAAACATGTCACTATTGAAGTTAATTAAGTTACGAATCATTCGTCGAATGATCAAATATTATTTTATGTGAATCCAAGTTCGCAGTAATAAGTATACATAATCAAAATATTACGATGGAGTGCTCAACAGAATTCATAGTACATCTCGGGCCCTCAAGGGACCCCCATAATTTCTTATTTTTTGATTGCTTATCAAAATTTAATACTCCATCCGTCTCTCAATGTTTTAAACGATGCGCATTTTATGATGTTTCATTATTATTCTTAACAATATCAATTTTTTAATATATTTTTTTGCACAAAACTAAAATTTACAACTTAATCTAAAATTTCGTGTTTCATAATAAAATTGCAAAAGATGAAGTTTGATTGCCACAAACTTAATTTCAAAAAACGTATTGTTATAAAATTGAAATGAAGATATAATCTCTGTCCCATAAGAAAACATAGCGTTGTTTTAAACCAACGATAAAGTTATTCAAGTTACGAATCGTCCTCGGGATGATCAAACATCGTTTTTACGTAAATTTATCACGAAACAGTAATGATAATTTAAGTTGTGTACTTCAAGCTTGAGCCAATGACGTAATTTTTTTACGTTGTTAAGACAAATAATGAAACTTCTTAAAATACATGTTAAATAATATAATGATAATATAACGTTATATTTTTCATGGGGCAAAAAAATAATGTAATTTTATTAATTATGATTAATTTTTTTCATCAATCAAACATGAAAAAAAAAATAAAACGTAAGAAGGTATATTGTCATGGGCTTTTTCTCAAGATCGTACGGCACTTAGCAAACCTTGCCTTGAGTATGGTATGTCAAGGTAACTCTCAACACTCTCAAATGTTAGAACTCACAAGGAAGCTTGGAAAATGGAAGTTTTGAGTGGATGCTCTCAAACTTGCTTTGTATTGAATGCTTGAAGATTTTGTGGTGTTGTACAAATGAGGGATGGCTATCCTATTTATAGGCTTTGCCAAGAGTTCTAGAGAATTCTAGGGACATCACTATTCTATGCAATTCCTAGAGCTTCCTAGAATATTCTAGAGAAGTCTAGTATCTCTAGTATTTACATGATAGTTCCATACCTCTCTAGATAATTCTAGAGTGTCCAAAAGAGCTCCATACTTCACTAGAGAACTCTAGAGTCTTCCAATGAGACCTCTCTTTTCTATGAGAGCAAAATTGTAAGTGACCAAGGGGTTATCGCTGTGTGCTCAAGAGTGCGAAAAATTTCGGACGTGACATTCTCCCCCACCTATCCTAGCGACGCCCTCGTCGCTTGTGCGTCTCGAAATTTGGAAATCTGCTCCTTGAATTGCCAAAGGTCGACCTCGCGTTCCCAGCTTGCCTCGCTGTGAGGAAATCTCTTCCATTTGATCAGAAACTCACGATAACGGGGAACGCGTTTCTTGCGAACCTCCTTTTTCGATAATGATCTGATCTACCTCCTTATCATAAGAGGTAGTGACAATCGTTGGAGCACGCTTCGATTCCCCTCGGTCGGGGTCTTCCTCGTCCGAGTGATAAGGCTTGAGCAAGCTCACGTGAAAGACCGGATGAAGTTTAAGTTTGGGTGGTAACTCCACCATATATGCGACCTTGCCTACCTTCTGGACGATAGGGAACGGACCCTCGTATCTCCGAATCAACCCTTTGTGCAGACTCCTAAACGCCTTGTAGTTCTGGTGTTGGAGCTTGATGAGGAAAAGGTCTCCAATTTGAAACTCTCGTGGCCTCCGCTTAGCATCCATCCACTTCTTCATGCGCTTGTTAGCTTTCTCCAAGTAAACGCGGGAGGTATCGGCCTGTTCTTGCCATGCCTTGACGAGTTTGTAGGCCGCTGGGCTCGACCCCGTATAGCCCGTTGCCACAGCACTAGGACTCCGGTTCGTCGTCTCACAACGCTGAAGATTGTAAGAGAATTGGGCAATGCCCAGCAACTTCGCCCAATCATGTTGATTGGCACTCACATAGTGCCGTAAGTAGATCTCAAGCAACCCATTCACCCGCTCTGTTTGGCCGTTCGTTTACGGGTGGAAGCTCGTCGACAAATTGAGCGTGGATCCCATAAGCTTGAGTAACTCGGTCCAAAATTTCCGTGTGAAGCGAGCGTCTCTATCGCTCACGATAGTCCGGGGAACCCCCCAATACTTGACCACATGCTTTAGAAAGAGCCGGGCTGCTTCCTCTGCGGTACACTCCTTTGTTGTAGGGATGAATATACCATACTTGAAAAATCGGTCCACAACGACCATGATAGTGTCACATCCTTCTGACTTGGGTAGTCCGACGATGAAATCCATCGAAATACTCTCCCAAGGATGTTCCGAGATAGGCAGCGGCTCGAGCAATCCCGTCGGCTTACTCTGCTCAACCTTGTCTTGTTGACATACTAGACAAGTGTGTACATAGGACTCCACGTCCTTCCTCATGTGCGGCCAGAAATACATGCCCTCCACCAAGACATGTGTCCGTCGCTGTCCAAGGTGTCCAGCCCATAAGGAATTATAGCACTCCTTAAGAACCTCGCACCGCAAGTTCTCCCACTTCGACACGTACAAATGATTCTTCTTGGCATAGATCATCCCGTCCTTCTCCTAAAACCTTCGTGTCTTTCCTGACTTGATAAGCTCAAATAAGGTTTTGGCAAAGGAATCGTACTACAACCCTTCTCGAATGCGGTCGAGTAGCGGACTCTTTGGTCTACTGATAGCGGCAAGTTCAGCCTTACAGCTTAAAGCGTCCGCTATCAGGTTAGCCTTGCCAGGCTTGTACTCCATGGCATAGTCGAACTCAGCCAAGAAGTCCTGTCAGCGTGTCTGCTTTGGGTTGAGCTTCTTCTATGTCTGGAAATAGCTTGTGGCCATATTGTCGGTCTTGACCACAAACTTGTCGCCCAATAGGTAATGATGTCACGTGCATAGGCAATGCACCACAGCTGTCGCCTCCTTCTCTTGCACGATGTAGCGTCGCTCCGTGTCGTTGAGTTTACGGCTTTCTTAAGCTATGGGGTGACCATCTTGCGTCAACACACCCTCAATAACAAAATCCGAGGCATCCGTATGAACCTGAAACGGCTTGCTATAGTCTGACAAGACAAGGACTGGTTCCTCGCTAATAGCTCGCTTTAATGCTTCAAAGGCCTCTTGACAGCGTCCGTCCCAGTCCCAAGGGCGATTCTTCTTGAGCAAATCCGTCAAGGGTGCTGCCTTCGCCGAATACCCCGAGATAAAACGGCAATAATAATTAGCGAGTCTTAAGAAAGACCGAAGTTGGGATACCTTTGTTGGTGGTTCCCATTCTTGGATTGGTTTTACCTTGGCTCCGTCCATCCAGATCCTCCCATGACCTATCCGGTGCCCCAAGAATTCAATCTTCTGTTGGGCGAACGAGCATTTCTCTTTTTTGATATATAGCTGGTTGGCACGGAGCACTTGGAAGACTCTGTGTAGATGATCGACATGTTCCTCCAAAGTGTGGCTATACACCACAATGTCATCCAAGTATGCCACAAGAAAGCGATCCAAGAAGGGGTGGAACACCGTGTTCATAAGGGTACAAAATGTTGTCGGGACGTTAGTCAAACCCAGTGACATAACAAGGAACTCGTAAGCTCCATACCTGGTCACACAAGCGGTTTTTGGCTCATCGCCCTCGACAATCCGCACTTGATAGTACCCTGAACGAAGATTAAGGTTGGAAAACCACCGTGCACCTCCAAGCTGATCAAAGCGATCGACGATGAAAGGGATGGGATATTTGTTTTTCACCGTCACCTTATTAAGTGCTCGATAGTCGATACATAGATGGAGAGAGCCATCCTTCTTTTTTTGGAAGAGCACCGGGACGCCATAGGGAGAGCTTTCGAAGGTTGGATATATCCGGCATCCAAAAGCTCCTTCAGTTGCCTGCGAAGCTCCTCAAGCTTTGGCGGGGCCATGCGATAAGGTGCTTGGGCAGGGGGCTTGGTTCCCGGCTCAAGCTCAATATGATGATCCACCTCCCGCCTAGGTGGAAGCTTCTTAGGTAACTCGGCAGACATAACATCAAAGAAGTCCTCTAGAACTTCCTTCACCTCGGTCGGCAAGTCCATGGGCTTGACACCCCCATCTGAAACTTCCTCTATAAGGGTGACAAGATATGTGACTTCATTCCGCTTGAGCCCCTTCTCAAGCTACATGGCAGATAACACCTTGGTGCCTCGTTTGTCTCGAGTGTAAGGTACCATACATGTCTTACCCTCCTCGAGGATGCATAGAGAGTTGGCATAGGGGATGGGGATAGTCTTGACTTGGTCCATGAATTCCATGCCAAGCACCAAATCATAATCATTCATGGGAACGATAGAGAGACTTACCGAACCGTCTAATTGTCCGATCTTCATGTCGATGCCTTTAGCTATGCCGACGAGTGGTTGGGACTTCGAATTCATAGCTTTAATATATCCACCACCTCGGTAAGCTTTGAGAGAAAGATGATTGGCTATACCTTCCGATATAAAGTTATTTGTTGCTCCGGTGTCCACCAATGCTTTGATGGGTTGGCCCACGATCACCGTCTCCGCAAACATAGTGCCCTCGGGAGCATCCTTAGGCACATTAATCTTAGCATTCACCGCGCTTAAGAATTGGAGGGATCCCATCTTTGCCTCTTCCCTCCTTTGGTCATCCTCTTGGATGAGTGCGGTGAGTCTTGGCTTTTTCGGGCACTCATTGGCACGATGAGACCCGTCACAGATGAAGCATGATAACTTAGGCTTGGGTTGGTCTCCCCTAGGCTCTTGGCCTTCAGATGTCTGCCCGAATGGTTGCTTGCCCTTTTTCTTAGTAAATCGAGCCTGGCCGTCTCGGTCCTTGGGGAACTTTTCTTTCTCTCCCCCACCTTTGCCCGAGCTAACAATCTTGGGGTTCTTTGGCTTGGGGTCGACCTTGCGAAATTCGATTAAAGATTCCACAACTGCAATAGTTTGGGCAAGATCCTAGACCCCTCTTCTTTGCAACTCAAGTTTTGCCCAAGATTACAAACCGTCCATAAACGAAAAGAGCTAGTCTTTTTCGACCATACCTGAGATCTCAAGAGTCAGCTCTGAGAACTCCTTCACATAATCTCGAATTGAGCCCCTTTGAGTGAGCCGGCGAAGCTTGACCCGTGCCTCATCCTCCGCATGTTCAGGATAGAATTGTCTTTTGATGTCCTTCTTGAAATCTTCCCAGGTATCAATCGAGCATGACCCATGCTCGACATCCGCTTGCCGCCGCCTCCACCACAAGGTAGCGGTGTCAGTGAGGTAGAGAGGTGCCATGCAGAGTTTGGCATTCTCGTCTACTAAGCCTAGCGTACCAAAGTACTGCTCTAGGTTAAGCAGGAAGTTGTCAAGTTCCCTTGTATTCCTTGTTCCGTTGAACGATCTTGACTTTGGAACCTCGATTCTGGGAGTAGGTTGAGCCACGCTGCTGCCCATGGATAATGCAACTTTGCAAAGATTCAACTCGCCTTTGAGCTCCTTGACTTCCTCTCGCAGTGCATCAATGAGAGTTTGTAAGACATCGTTTTACTTCTGCAGCGTGTCGATGGCGATTTTGAGTGCGTCTTGCATCTCCCCGCGGAACTCCTCTTCGTTGGACGCCAGCTCCTCCACATGCTCTTCGACCTTGTCTAGTCTGTCCTCTCCGTCGACCAAGGCTACCTCCACCCGCGTCAATCGGGTGCTAAGGGAAGACAAGGTATCCCGTCCCTCGCGAGAGTTGTCCCTCCTCCTCCCCCTTCCATGGGTGAGAGTTTCCTTTTGGATCTCGGGATCAAGAGGAAGTTGCACATCTTGGGAAATGTTGGATTCCTCGGCCATTGAACCACGATACATCCCTTCGTAACCGTGCTCTGATACCACTTGTCACGGACTTTTTCTCAAGATCATGCGGCACTTAGCAAACCTTACTTTGAGTATGTTAAATATGCCTAACTCTCAATACTCTTAAGTGTTTGAACTCACAAGGAAACTTGGAAAATGGAAGCTTTTGAATGCTTGAAGATTTTGTGGTGGTGTACAAATGACGGGTGGCTAGCCTATTTATAGGTCTTGTCATGAGTTCTAGAGAATTTTAGGGACATTACTATTGTATACAATTCCTAAAGCTTCCTAAAATATTTTAGAGAAGCTTAGTATCTCTAGTATTTACATGATAGTTTCATATCTCTCTAGATAATTATAGAGTGTTCAAGAGAGCTCCATACTTCTCTAGAGAATTCTAAAGTCTTCCCCACTCTACAGAACTCTAGAGTCTTCCAATGAGGTCTCTTTTTTCTACGAGAACAAAATTATAAATGACCAAGGGATTAGCGCGGTGTACTCAAGAGTGCGAAAAATTTCGGACGTGACAATATACCCTGGACCGAGTGCTTTAACAAAGGTTTTATACAATCAGACAGGTTGTGCAGCAAAAGTAAGACTCGAATAATTACAGCGAAGTCTCTCGTGTAGTTTTTGGCGTTTGCTTTTGTGTCTTCCACTTTTCGACCCCAAAAAACCTCCCCAATAAGATCAAGTCCAACAATATTTTGGTCATTAATAATATTGATTTATTAAAATTTGTTAATGATGTTTTAATGGGTTCATATTATAATTTGTCAATAAACATAAAAAAACCACGTATATTAATTGAGATTATTCTTTCTTTTTTCAAATTGAATGAATTGCTATGAAATAACAATGACCAAATATATCGTTATATTTAACAATTAATTTAACCAATAATAAAATTTATATGAAAATAATTATTTCATGGAAGTACAAATAATTGAATGTTTAGGTAGGACTTGCTTTAATACCTCAGACAACGAGTTCTCAGTCTCCGCTGCCGCCTGCGTCGTCGAACCGCAAGACACAAGGCGAGCCACCGGGGCAAGCTGCTAAAAATCAATATAGGAAGAGAAGAAGAATGCAAGAAAACCCTAGCGATCCTCCGCCGTCGAATCCACCGATCAAACGATACGCTCCACCCAATCTACGGTCAGTTCGCACTCTGCTAATCTCGATTATTTTCCTGCTTCTTTGGATCCAGAAATTTTGGCTGTGATGCGAACTATCGAATTTCGATCGCAGGAATCGGAATCTTGGCAGACGCAAATCCGGAGGTCAGCTCAGTTTGCTACTTTTTTTTTTTTTTTTGATAATGTGTTTTTCAAAACCCTAGAATCAGTTAAATGTTTCTTTTTGTTGAGTCGAAGAATTGGCAGTATGGAGTTTGTGGTTCGATTAGATTGCGGAGATTGTGAGGATTTATACGCTTGAGTTGCGATTCGACTCGAGTGACTAGCTTATTCAATAGATCCACGATATTGTGATAAGGGGTGGCAGTGCTTCAGGTCTTTAACTTGGGATGGCGAAAGTCATATGATGTCAGTCTGGGCCTTTTGATAAGAGACAAGGAAGTGCTAGTCACGGTTGGAACTAGGTTTTTGTTTGTGGGTTTAGCAACTTTGGTTTCCGCATCTGACATTAGACAAGTTATAAAATCGTTCAAGTGGCAGCCGGGGAAAAAAATTGTTGATGTTTCAGCTACTAGTTCTCGAGTTTCAGATCAGTTGTTCGTGCATTTGTGGTGTGATCTGTGTGCAGGACCATCAATGTAGCTAGCTAGTTTTACATTGAATTGGTGAAGAAAAGCCTATCCTTCAGCAAAAGTTAATTTCGGTGGTTTTCCGATCTCATCAGTAGCATACCAGAACAAAGAATCCATACTCCTTTTTCTGAATATAGTTAATAGTTTCAATTTGTTGTGGCTTTAGTGCTTGGATTTGAGCCATTTGTGTATATTGGTCTTGTTTATTGTTTCCAGACCGGCCTGAAAGAGCAAGCAACCACCATCCAATTGATGGAGATAGGAATATGCCTACGACGTTTAGACATGCTCCTACAGTGGAACATGGGAGTGTTGGAGGCAGCAATTCCTCTCAAGATAATCTTCATAGTGGCTTTATATCCCTAAATGGGTGCTCTAGAAGTGCTGCTTCTCAGCTTTTGCGTGACCGTAAGTGCCCTCTATACTTTCTTCTTCACATGTATTATTCTTGTCGTCTCCGTTATCTGGTTGTGACTTTATGCTTACTTTGTCAATGTATGGTCTTGTTAATTTTCATAGGAAAATCCCGCTTAAAACAATGACCATATTGCCTGATTGATTGTGAGTTTGGTTTCCTTAAAGACGATCTCAAGTTCGAGTGGTCCTGTGATGCATCAGAAGAAGGTTTTCAAATGATAGCATGCGGAAGGTTGGTATGGTCAGGAAGCTTATGTAGGAAGATAAATTTACCACTAGGTCATGACGCTAATGGAAGACGTATTTGTCAATCATGTTGCGCGTGTAAAACAAACTCTGAAAAAGTTAGTCTATTGCTCGAGTGGTTTGTGTGTTATGAGGAAAAGAAGCAAAGCCAAAGATTAAAAAAACAGTTGAATGCTGCACTCATCACTCAAGCATGATCATGAATGCTGAACTCTAGTTTCCCTTAAACTCCTCCATGGACTCTGCAGCTCTGCTTGCCATATATGTACTAGGGAAAATTCTGTACCGAGTTCATTAGATCTAAGAATATGTGATCTCATATGAGGTAGCCTGACTGACTGTTATCTCTGGCCTGTATTAATGCAGGATGGGACGCTGCTATTCAATCCTACAATGATCCTTCAGTTGATTTGTCAGGTATGCAGGAAGCTTGTACCTCCAAGAATTATTTGCTAATTTGGTTGTCATATGAATCTTTTCAAGCTTGTTTTAACTGAACATCGTCCAAATGGTATGTGGATGGTGTTGGTGGCTACTTGTTGATAGTGGTCTATTTGGTTCCTGTAAATTATATTGGTCCCATAACCATCATGCTGTTCTTTGTTGAAAAACAACGGCTGAGAAGAGATCATTCTTTAGGAAAACTACGCATGGACTACCAGATTTTCTAAAAGAGAAGTGCTTCTCACCCCCCAACAACCCCC
>JAOVYX010002285.1:0-11918 GCA_035668315.1 Drosera spatulata
AAATATTAAATTCAATCACCTCTCCATCAAATTCCATAGACAACTTTCCCGTGTTAACATCAATTTTAGTGTTAGCTATCCATAAGAATGGCCTCCTTAATAAAATTGGTGCGTGAGTTGAATGGTTTTGACCATCTTCAGTCTTTATATTGTAAAAATCTGTCGTAAAGACAAGATCATTAACTTTCATAAGGTCATCTTCTACCACTCCAATAGGATGTGTGACGGACCTATCAGGAAGCTGAATCACAACCCAAGTAGATTGTAAAGGTCCTAAATTCAAGGATTGAAAAATTGATAAGGGCATCACATTGATGGACGCTCCCAGGTCAATCATATAACCTGTAATTTGCACACTTCCTATTGTGCATGGTATAGTAAACATTCCAGGGTCCTTTTGTTTTTGCAGTAGTCTCTTCTGTAAAATAGCCAAAACATTCTCGCTTACCATGACTCGTTCATGTCCCTGTAATTTTCGCTTGTTGGTGCAAAGTTCCTTTGTGGTCGGGCTTGCCACAATTATAGCAGTAGACCTTTTGTTTAGCCTTAGGTCGTCTGCTTGGACTTTTCTGTCCACTTTACTATATATAACACATTCAACAGTGTTGTTTGTATGGTCTCATTGGCACATGAAGAGAACCCATATTCCATACAGAGTGATTTGGTGCAAATTGAGATTTCCCAAATCTACTGTCAGCTTGATAATAAGTTATATACTCATTTCTTTTGATAGTATGCGCTTGATGGGGTTTCTTGACTTCTGTTGTTGCATTAGCAGAAGTCTTGGTCTTCAAAAACTGTGCAACAAAGGCTTTTGCCTTGTTATTGCCCTTTGTAGTAGAAGAATTCCTCTTCTGCACAGTCTTTGCAGATGGATCAACCTTTAAAGGTTGTGCGGTAGAGACCTCACTAGTCTGCATCCTTGTTGTAGGCATCTCACCCTTCTACTAGACTTTGATAGAGATATCCTTTGTCTCTTTGATGCTGGTTGCAGACGAGTTTGACTTATGTAAGTGAACCTTGTCACTGAGGCAACTCTTGCATCCAAACCCAGATCTATCCTATGTATATTGTACTGTGAGCAGTGCTTTTTGTAGACCCTGAGACTTACCATTCCATGTATCCACTTAGGCTTGCAGCTCAGCATTTTTCTTGTTGAGTGAGTCCAACATCTTAGTGCGAAGTTTAACCTTCTCCTCTGATTCATTGAGTTTTTTGTCTACCATAATTATTTGACTTTCTAGGTCGTTAATTTCTTGACAAGAAAGATTGTAATTCTCTTTGAGATTTACAATCAACTCAATGTTTTCTTTATTCTCTCTCTTGAGAGCAATAAAGCTTTCTAAGGTCTCTTGAAGAGCCTCTTTTGGTTCCTCAGGTGAGGCATCAAAGTCGGAGAGGTCAAATACCTTGTTGCTGTCATCAGACTTGGCCATGAGGTACATTTCAGCATTGGAGATCGTTTCTTCATCATCTAAATCTGTGTCACTCGAAGTCTTTGCAGCATAGGCTCTTGCCTTCTCCTTTTTGTTGAAGGTTCCTTTTGGATCCTTCTTCTTCTTGTGTGTAGACGACTCCTGTGACGGTTGTTTGCACCGTGCAGCAAAGTTCCCTCGTTTGTCACAGTTGTAGAAGACATTCCTGTCACAGTTGTTATTGCCCTTTGTAGTAGAAGAATTCCTCTTCTGCACAGTCTTTGCAGATGGATCAACCATTAAAGGTTGCGCAGTAGAGACCTCACTAGTCTGCATCCTGGTTGTAGGTGTCTCACCCTTCTACTAGACTTTGATAGAGACATCCTTTGTCTCTTTGATGCTGGCTGCAGACGAGTTTGACTCATGTAAGTGAACCTTTTCACTGAGGCAACTCTTGCATCCAAACCCAAATCTATCCTATGTATATTGTCCTATGCTCAGTGCTTTTTGTAGATCCAGAAACTTACCGTTCCATGTATCCACTTGGGCTTGGAGCTCAGCATTTTTCTTGGTGAGTGAGTCCAACATCTTAGTGCAAAGTTTAACCTTCTCCTTTGATTCACTAAGTTTTTTGTCTACCATAATTAATTGACTTTCTAGGTCGTTAATTTTTTGATAAGAAAGATTGTAATTCTCTTTGAGACTTCCAATCAATTCAATGTTTTCTTTATTCTCTCTTGAGAGAGCAATAAAGCTTTCTGAGGTCTCTTGAAGAGCCTCTTTTAGTTCCTCAGGTGAGGCATCAAAGTCGGAGAGGTCAAATACCTTGTTGCTGTCATCAGACTTGGCCATGAGGCACATTTCAGCATTGGAGATCGTTTCTTCGTCATCTAAATCTGTGTCACTCGAAGTCTTTGCAGCATAGGCTCTTGCCTTCTCCTTTTTGTTGAAGGTTCCTCTTGGATCCTTCTTCTTCTTGTGTGTAGACGACTCCTGTGGCGGTGGTTTGCACCGTGCAGTAAAGTTCCCTCATTTGTCACAGTTGTAGCAGACATCCCTGTCTGCTTATTATGTTTTGCTGGCACTTTCTTTCTTCAAGTTTTTCTTCTTGAAGAGCTTTCTGAATTTTCTTCCCATGTGTACGAGCTCTTCAGTCATGCTTTCATCGCTTGCAGAAGAGGTGCAGCAACTCTCCTCGTCTGCCATGGACTTTAGGATCTTCTCATGTGCTTTGAATGCTAGTGTCTTCTTTCTGGCTTAATCAATCTGCCTCTTCTGCTCCATCTCCATATTGTAGGTATGTAGTACGCCATAGAGTTGTGCCAATGACATCTTGGCAAGGTCTCTCGATTCTCTGATGGTGGTCCCCCAGGCCTCTCCGAGAGATCTCATAAACTTAAGGTTTACCTCCTTGTTATCAAAGGTTTTTCCTAAAGTTTTGAGGTTGTTGATGAGAACATTGAATCTTTCATAAAAGCTTGTAAGATTCTCATAAGCTCTTATTGAGATCCAGTCATACTGCTGCATGAGGTCATCCTTCTTGTTTTCTCAGATTTCGTTCGTGCCCTCATTCCTCAGCAGTAAAGCCTCCCATGCCTCCTTTGTTGTGGTGGTATGTATAACTATTTCAAACATATCATCATCAAGAGACTGGTAGATCTGATTTTTGGCTCTTCTATCCTTCAGTACTAGATCCCAGTCGTCTCTTGTCCATAGAGACTTAGGCTTGTCAACTTCTTGGATGGAATCCATTGGATCTGGCATCTTTGGAACATCAGGCCCATCTGTGATAATGTCATACATCCTTTCATCAATTGAGTCCAGATGAGCCAGCATTCTGAGTTTTCAATGGTTGAACTTGTCAAAGGAGTAGGAAGGTGGCTCTCCACTGTTTGGACACTTTGCTAGCTTAGGAAGAGCTATGGTTGAATCCGCAGAACCTCCACTTTGCTAAGTTCTTTGTAGACTAATAAAAATGTGGCCTTTTCTTTTCAATAACTGTTAAGTCTGGAAAGATACGCTCTGATATCAGTTGAAAGTCCCAGAAATAACCTGGAGGGGGGGGGGGGCTGATTAGATTATCTTAATAATTTACGAGGCAGCACAGCAAAGCTATTGGATGTACTACACTACCTGAGTCTGTTGTAGTTAGCGGAAGTTTGGCAGTTGAGGCTTTAGCTTTGAAAAGCTTGTCTCTTTGCACCTTTTGTGATCTAGCTAACAGTTTAACAATGAAGAACAGTACAGAAGTATAAATGACAAAGGATTTATACCGGTTCAGACACCAGTTACCAACAAGTAACAGGAGCATAGTCCAGTATTCTTGCTTGTGGCTTACAAGAAAATCCCTTTACAACAAGACTCTTCTTGGTAAAGGATGAAGAACCTAGATCTTGCAGTGCTCTGCTGCAATTGCTGTTCTTCACTTGCACACTAGTGAACCTTCTTCAGAAATCCTGAATCTTCGATTCAAATCGTGCATAGCGAGTCTCTAAGGATTTTCTTTCTTTGAAAGCTATAAAATGATCTTCAAACTTTTCTTAGGCTCGTCCACCTTTTCTCTGTGCACTTTGTCTTCCTTTTTATAAGCTCATGGAACCAGAACCTGTGAGTGTACGATCTGATAGTGACAACTTTGTCCTCTACTGTAGTAGACTGGCATGGCTTCACCTTTTCTGATCCTGTACACATCACCATTGTCTCAGATTCTCATTTTTTACTACTTTCTTGTTCCTTTCCATTCCAACATAACTTATACTGCACCCAGACTCATGTACCAGGTCTATTATACTCCTCTACTACACAGCCATTGTTGCAGCCTTTTGTCATCAGCCTCTGCTGCACCTCGGCTGCATGAGTTCTACTGTACAGTCTTCATATCCAGCCTTTCTACAACTTCACTTGCACCAAGGACTGTAGCTTGTTTGCTGCAACTCAGCTTCCAGACCTCAATTGCTCAGCCTGCTAGTGTAGCGTCGTCTGCACCCAGCACTGCACTCAGTCTTTTACAATTCAGCTTGCATACTTGCACTGCAATATGGCTCACTTCACTTTCCAGTTGGAACTGGCCTTGAATAATGAAATGGTCCTTGATCATGAGAACTCTCAGACACTTTTGCTGTCGTATGCATCTGATCTTTGGCATGTAATTTTTTAGCCAACTTGTAGTCTGCATAGCCCTCGTCTGCATGCCTCTGCTACACGACGTCTGTCCCCAAGTCTGCAACTACCTAGCTAATTATTACAGACTAAGCATCTATTAGACACATAATTTCTTCTTAAATTTTGTTCATCAATTTTTATACAAACGAAGGGATTGCACATTCCTATCATCATGGCTCAGCAAGAAGTAGAACACCGTGTCAACCTCTACTGTAGAAACAGAATATATAGCTGTTGGAAGATGTGGTGCACATGTGTTATGGATGAGGTCACAGATTGCAGACTACGGTATGACGTTTTAAAAACACCAATATCTTGTGACAATACGTTTGTAATGGCAATTT
This sequence comes from Drosera spatulata, assembly GCA_035668315.1. Taxonomy (NCBI): domain Eukaryota; kingdom Viridiplantae; phylum Streptophyta; class Magnoliopsida; order Caryophyllales; family Droseraceae; genus Drosera; species Drosera spatulata. Next base: position 4,922 of record JAOVYX010002285.1, read on the forward strand.
CATAAAATCCAGTCTTTCATGCAAGGACCAAGCACATAGATGTAAGATATCATTTTATGAAAGATCATGTGCAAAAAGGTCATATTAAACCGGAATACATTCCAACAGAAAAACAAATTGCAGAGATTTTTCCAAAGCCTCTTGATGAGAGTAAATTTATCCAATTCAGAGGACAATTGGGTGTGATTGATTTAAATCAGTAAAATGGCCTAAACGCTTTATTGCTCTACTGCAGATGTAGGATGTAGAGCAGCATTATTTTTATCCTATTGCAGTTCTATTTTTGGAAAGAAATAACGTTTAAACTGATTGCGTAAATTTCCGCAACAGTCCAATCAATGACTAAAACTACGCAACGACTGTTTTTTTAATGACAACAATAACTTTTTCAAAAGGTATAAATATGAAAAAATTTTCAACATAAAACACTTTGCATTCTCCATTTCTCTCTAAGCACTCTCATATACATTCCCTCTCTCTGTTTCTTGTGCTATACTGTAAACCCTAGTTCATTATTTTCTAATCTAACTCTTACGAACTGTAAAATTTCTCTAAATTCGTTTGAAAAATGGCCAGCACTCGATCCAAAAGTGACAAAACCCAAGAGCAACGCTGTACAACTAGAAGAACCGAATTGCAAACCGGAGTAGTTCTTGATTTCGAAACCGTGACAAATGAATCAGATGAAGTCAAGGAGGTCTCTGAACTAATACAGGATGCCGGATTGAAGTACTTCTATGAGAAAACCAGCAGAATATACGATGAAGAGGCACTTGACTTCATTGAAAAGGGAATGGTTGTAGAGGACTTTCAATACATCATATATACATCCACCAGACGAATTAGGATCAACATCACTCCCAATGATTTCGAACAGCTTTTCAGAGTTTCAAACGAAGGACCCAGAGATATCCCAGTCTCTATGGTAAATGATGGGAGGAGGCATGCCATGTTGAGTGAAGATAGGCAGAAGGAAGGAATAAGAACAATGAAGAAATATCTGTCAAAAGCACATAAGCTACTTGCAAATGTGATAAAGATGGTGATCTTGTCCAGGGAATTCTCCAAGGATCAGATCACTTCTGACCAACAGGAGATAATGTGTGCAATTCTCACAAAGCACAAAATCAATTGGGCTAAACTGCTGATGTATCAACTGGCCAAAGCTATAGAGGCCAGACAACCATTATTTGGAAGAGTTATCAGCAACATCCTGAAGGAGAAACTCAAACTCTCTGACAAGAGAGCAGGGCCATGGACTGTGGCCAAGAAGATTGACATAAGGAAGAGTGACATGAGAAACCAACAACACTACAGACTACGACAAAGGTTGTAGACCAACCCATCAAGAAGGAGCCAATCAAGTCAAAGGGGAAGGTTATCAAGAAAGTTCTCAAAGCCAAGACAAAGCATACTAGAGTTACCAAATGGAAACTTGTTCTGCAGACCACAGACGAGGAAACATTGTCTGAACTCTCTACTGCACAAATGGAAATGGAGGAAGAAGCTCAATCTACACCAACATATGAGTAGACTGAAAACAGCTCTCAAAGGATAATGGCTCTAACAGGAGCTGGAGGATCATCCTTAAGAAGCATTCCCTCAAAGGAGCCAGAAGTTACTGTACTTCATGATGCAAATGTAGCTCTAGAGTATCTCAAGGCAGGAGCTGATGAAAACCTTCAGCAACTTATCATGGAAGCATAACAAAGCTATCAGGAGATCAAAGAAGGACCCATGGCACAGCTCGGGTAGGAGCTAAGTGCACAGGGATATACAAGAAAAGAAATTGAAGACATTGAGGCCAAACTAAGAAGAATGCAAACTGATCAGCTTCTCAATGCATCTATTGCTGTCTCTTTGGCAATTAAGGCTATTGTATCAGAGGCGTATACAACTAGTATCATTCCTGTCTCTACTGTCGGAATGGAGCTAGTTCTGATTGAAGCAGAGCAACCATCAATTGCATCTGAAGTATGGGCCACAACAACCACAACCACACTTACTATAGACAAGGCAAAAATTCTGGAAGCAGTGTAGACTATAGAATCTCTTAAAGAAAAGGTCTTGGAAAATAGAACAAAGACTGATGAAATACTTGCAAAGCAATTGAAGGAGGCTATGATCCAGGAATTCATCAAGGAGCACAAGCTACCAATGAAGAGAAGGTCCAATGCTGCAAGGCTAAAGCTGATCCCATAAGGACCAACCACAAGATACAGAATAAATTCGGATGGGTCTAGAATAAGTTGCTAAAGAAGGCATCAAGGAACAGTACATAGCAGAACCACCTGCTGAAATAGAGCCAACAATAGAGCCAACAACAGCAGAGCACCACCAGCAGTAGCAGAGTCAACAGCAATAGCAGTTGAGATAGCTATAGATTATCCAGCAGCAGATCAACCAGCAGAGTCAGAACCAATAGCAGAATCAGCAGCAGACGCATCCATAGCAGAGGAGACAATTGTAACAAATATTCGAGAGACAGATATGTTGGTAGTAAAGGCTATCTCAGTAGAAAAACATGCAGATAATGAGCAGCCTACTGAACAAAAGGAGTTTACACAGGTCACAACACTTGAGTTAACTCCAACACGAACAGAAGAAGTCATAATAGTTGAGGATGAATCACCATACACGACATCTGCATTAAGGGAAGAATGGACTACAGCCGACAACTCCCTTAAACAGGTCACTCTTGAAGAAATTAATAAGCACTTGATGAGTGACACCTCTTCTGATCAAGAACAAATGCAGACTCATGGTGTATCTCCTCTAAATCTAGTATTTTCACCTCCTTCTTCATTTGGACCGGTGCAAACTAGGACAGATCCACCCTCTGTTGGGTTCCCACAAGGATTGCTATATAGTGGAACATCTAACATACCAATGACACCCCGGACTTTAATCAGAAGTCTAAGGCAAGCCCTAGAAGACATAAGATTGACACCAGTTCATGAACAACCATTCTCTACTTCAAGAACAATGGCCACAACTGAAATTCCTATACATGATCAGTCATCTCCAACAAAAACATTAGTGGAGTACAAACTGAGGCAACTGGATCAAGAAGTTTACAACATGCATCAGTGGACAAAGGATGCAGTCAAGGATTTGATAAACTTGAACTAGTTGCAGACCAGCTGGAGTATGAGAAGAATATCAGAAACAAATGTTTTGCAGACTTCCACGATACTCTCACTGGCATGGCTCAAGGGCTTCTCAGCCAAATCCAGAGAGGCAATGCCCTAAATCTCTAGCAGTACAGGCTCAGTTCTTCCAACCTCAACAAGCTGAGAGGCCAACACTCAACTGACCTTCGCAGACTGCAGACTTCTCTGAAGACCACTCAACGGCAACTCAAAGAACACATTCTCAACAATGATAAGTGGCTCAGCTTGCTGAAAAACAAGCTGCAACATGAGACTGCAAAGGTCACGATGCTCATCAAATCACATCTTCAGAACTGAAAGCCATTCGAACTGCCATTGAAGCCCTCACTATAACCCCCGATGCTAACAAAAAGGGGGAGAAGGAGGCGGCTGAGAAAGGAAGGGAGGCAGCAGTCAGGCCCAAGTCTGTAGAGGAACTCAAAAGGAAACCAACAATTACAGCAAAAGGAGAAAGAGCTGCAAAACAAGGACCTCAGGGGAAGAGCCCATCAAGACAAAGACCTCGGAAGGAGAGGCCATTTGGTCAAAGAACTCAGGGGGAGCAAACTCAGAGGGAGAAAAGAAGACATCAGGGAGTATCAGATGGCCAATCCCAGAAGCGCAGCAAAGGAGGAGAACAACATAGGTGATAAACTTACAAACCTTCTGTTGTACTGTAACTTTAGATTTTATTTAAGTTTTTTTAACAAATGTAAGTAGTTAACTTACTGTTTTACTTAGAAGTTTTGTTAGCATCAATTTAGGGGGAGATTGATAGGAATGTGCAATCCTTCCTTATGTATAGAAATTGATGAACAAAACTTAGAGGTATTAACCATGATGTAGTTAGTGTGCTAAGGGTGGAAATCAGGTTAGTTATCTGCAGTCTAGGATTGATGCTGGAGAGCAAACGGCCACAGATGGAGAACATTATGGGCCACCAGATACAGAGGATTTCAACAAAGCAAGTAAGACATGCATGGATAGTAAACGACCTACAAATGCTTCAGGATCTAGGAGCAATCTTGTTGACAACAGCCAACACAGCAATGCATAAAAGGTTACAATAGTGTTGAGTTGCACCAGTGATCGGGTGCAGACGTGGTCTCAACGGTAATAAGTGCAGACTAAATTACAGTAGACTGAGTGCAGCAAAGATGGTTGCCTAAGACGGACAAGGATCAAAGGATTGGTCAAATCAAAGATTTGAGGTATGGAGAGACTATACAATGATCAGAATGAACCTGTTCTGTCAACACCAGTGCAGGAGTCACATGTGTTGCTAACAGACAGGCTGTCAATATCAGGTCAACTACAGTCACGGGTTCATTCCCTCAGCCTATAAAAAGGGATCAAAGGAGCTCAGTGAATAGAGCTTTTGATGAACGATTGAAAGTAAAAGAGCATATGAAAAATTTGAATTCAAATTTATTCAAGTGAACTGAATCGAAGAAAGCAGAAAGAAGAGAGTTCACTAATCTGCATTGAATAACAAAGCTGCAGCAGAGTTCGGGGAAGGATCTGTGCAAGGGTCTAGGTTCTTTTCCTTTGGCAAGTTTACAAACTTGTCAAGGGGTTGTCTTGTAAGCCAAAAACAAGAAGATAGTGAACTCACCTCTTTGATTGACTACACTGGTCACCAAGGGAAGACTGGATTAAACTCTCAATTATCAGTTGATAACTAGTGTCTGAAGCAGTATAAAATCATGTGTTCTTGTCTTGCATTACTTTATCCTGCATATTAGAACTGTTAGAAATAACTTGAACAGTACAAAGAGACAAGCTTTGAAATCTTAAGTCTCTGCAACTGACATCTTCTGCAATCTGCAAAGGACAAATACTGTGATCAGATTAAATATTTTGCTACATTACACTAAAAATTTTAATACAACCTATTCACCACCTCCACCCCCCTCCACCCCGCTGTATTACAATATGATTTGTGGAACTAAAAGATGTGGTCATGCCTGTGACAGATGTTATTTTACAAAAATTTTCGAGATTTTCACTTGATTTTCTCTCTTTTTATTAGGGTTATTAGTTTTTCTATAAATAGGAAATTTAGTATTCGTTCTAAGGAGAGATTTTTGGCCTTCTTTGATGGTGGGACTCTTTAGATTAGATCAATTTTCATCTTTCCTCTTTTCTTTTGCCATTTTGGAGATTGGATCAACGTGTGTACGCTTGGACTACTTCGGATTTGAGTTGTAATAATTAAAGATTGTCTATTCACAGCAAGTATCACGCTCTCTCTATTCTCTTTTAGTTTGATGATGATGTTTCATGTTTATTGATGATTGTAATGATTATCTTCGCTATGAGTGAGTAGATCTATTTATAGGAAACCTAATAATGAATTCTATGTGATGGGATTATGAGATTATCTTTCTAAACTAACAAAACCAGATTCATTTTATACATGATTGATGCTAATGGTTAGTTCTTAAAAGTGCTACAATGATTACAACAATATAGCCTAGAAAAGGGGGGGGTTGAATAGGCTTATATTTTCAATTTTCGATTCTGTTACAGAATCTTGAATCAAACGCATCGGATTAATATAGTTGTAGTCCTAACTGACTGTTCTTGATCTGATTTGTTGATTGTCTAAAGAACACAAAAATGTAATCAACAGGAAAAGAAAAATGAAAAATGTCTAACGTAGAAAACCCTAGTTTACGAAGAAAAACCCATGGAGCACCACAACAAATCTACCATCGTAAAACGGATTACAAAAGGTTTCTAGGTTCACCTTTCAACCTCCGAGTTTTCCTGGATCACTCAACAAACCTTGTTATCACACAAAGTCAAGATCACAACTAATCTACAAAGGGTTTTCAGATTCACCTCTTAACCTCTGAGTCTTTTGGATCACTCAACGAACTGTATCAAGAAAGAATGAAAGTATCTGTAAAACTCACAAAACTATGGAGAATGTAGAAATCTCCAAAGATGAAAACCAATCAATCGAGGATGATGATGGATTTCAAAAAATCCCCAATTGTAGAAGTCACTTTGTCGTTGGGAGAACCGAACTTGGATGGTTCTTGAATCTTGAAGCTTGCAGTTGAGATGAATTCACAAAGAGAGTGTGTGCACTGAAGAATGAATTAAATTCTATATCTCAACTGAATCCTCCAACTGCCTTTTATAGATCCTGGATGTCATGGAAAAGTGAAACAAGTCGTACGGATATTCCAGAACCCTAGTTTCTTATCTGTCTTCTCAATAGACCTTAATGAAGTCTGTTGAACTCATCTGTTGTAAATCAGTAATTTGATGTAGTACCGGAGTCTGTCAGCTTTTATCTGTTCGAATCTCAAATGTCTGTTTCAGCTCCTTTGGTTCAATTATTGTAGTCTGTTGAATCTCTTCAACCCAGAAGTCTCTCATCAAAAGTCTGATCCAATCTTCATCTGAACTCTGTTCCCTGAGCAATGGAACTCTGATACTCTGAAGTCTTCTCAGCCTAGTCTGATTTACTTAGCACTTCCACGAACTCCTTTCTCCTTTAGAACACTCACTCTCTCAAGCACTTTCTAAGGCTATCGAATGTCTAATACTAGAGATATAGAGTTTAATGACAAATAATACGCAAAGAACTTAAACAAGTATGTTGACACATCAAATCATAAATGATGATAGACAAAGTAATCAAAGCATAAGTCCGATCCAACTAGGCATAAAGTCTGATTCACCTCTTCAAGCTCCCCCTATTTGATGTTGATGCGTGCCGTCGTAAGGACGTCAAATTTATATTTATAAGATCCCACTTCACCCTATAAATATGGAGTTAAATGTAGTAGTGGAAGTAGGGGTCGATCCCACAGAGAAAGTTGAAACTG
>JAOVYX010002286.1:0-11917 GCA_035668315.1 Drosera spatulata
ATAATATATGAGAGAGTAAAACTTAAATGAAATTCAAATACAAAATAAAACATAAATTTTTCTTATAAAAATACGGATATTTTATGTTACATAATAGTGATTGTCTTCAGAGGATCTAAGTCAAATACTCAACAAAAATTTATTGTGATTATATCTTCAGATAAGCATATTGATCCTTCATGAGATATCTTTTAATATTTTCATTCTTTTCTTTTATAATAATTAAAGTATTGATTCGTGCGCTGTACGAAAAAATATCATTATAAAGATTATAGTATTACATAAATTTAAACATAATTATATTTATGTGATTTATAAATTTTTAATTTTAATGATCTCAATATGATTAGATTATTACTAAATTATAATAGTATAAGAATTAATCTTAAATTTGTTTCTTTCAAAAATAATTGTATAAAATTTATAAGATGTAATTATTTTAGTTTCATAACTTGTACATATGATGTTAAGATTTTTTAGTTTTATTTTTATACTTTTGATCAATTAATCAGGAAAGATTTGATACTCATATTTTAAAATTTAATTTTAACCGTTCAATTTGTAATAAAACATTAGATATTTAATTGGTAAAGATTTTTTTTTTAGTTTAAATAAAACAAAATGACATAGCATGCCGTCATTCCATTTGTCATCTGGATGGTTTATCATCTTATAACAATATATAATTTATAATAATTCTTTTGTAGATGGATTTTATTGTTCATTATCACACATTCATTACATACTCACCTCCAAAGTGTCATCTTAATCTTATGGAGGTCTTTGTAAGCTTTTCTTCACTTCCTTAAAGATGACTGTAACACCCCAAATCTCCACAAGGTCCTATTAAACAACAATACACAAAATTCAGGCGATACTAATCAAATCCAAACCTCACAAATCACAAGCAGCGAAAATGGACACAAACTACAACTCAGTTAAGTATCAAGATATACTTCACATAAATAGTATGTTAATTTAAAGGATGGTATGTCTATCATACATTTTCAACATTGACCACACATAGTTTCCTCTCACAAATAGGCATTCCAACCCCACATCCAAAACTCAACTTATAAATCCACAGTTTTGTACACTCGTAAAAGGTTATCCCACAAGAACACATAACTTTAAGCCTTCTTGATTTATTCATGTACACAATTTTGGAAGTTGGAGCTAAAATCATCACAATAAAATACCAAACTTAGGTAGCATTTCGTATGCAGTAATCATAGCCGGAATGGAATGGACGATTCCGTTGGAATCGACCAAATCGTGTTTGAATTTCTCCGTAAGACGAAATAGGATATTCATCCTGGAATTGTATTCTGTTAAAATTCCTTCCTCCCACCCAAGGAATGGAGTATTCAGATTAAAAACAGAATTGATTTTTCCATGCTTTCCATAAATATTTCTCTCGAGCTTCTCCTTCTTCATTCTATACCACAAACACAATTCCTCCATAGTAGCTTTTCGTCATGGCCGACGGTTTCCACATCTGGGGAATTCAGATTTATTTTTTTTAAAAAAAATAATAATTTTGGCATTGATTCGTTTCAACTTTAGAAAATTACTTTAAGATATACCTTTTACAAAATATTTTTCTAATCATATAACACGGAAAAAAACCCCAAAATATTCAATTCAAAACTCTACCAACCATTTGTCTATTTCCCTTCACCTCCTCCTCTCTCTTATCCTGCCAAATCCGCCATCTCTGTCGCCACCTACTCCACCACCACCACCCAGATGAGAAAAATGAACACATACAGGAACACCAAGTTATTCGAGAACTGACACCGCGGAATCCAACACTTGTTTTCTCCTTCCCATAATGACAACCGATACACCATGTTTGCCAAACTGGGACAGAGATCTCGATCCCGATTCCTGACCAGTCACCGATTAGCTATGCCAATTTGTCCTTTAGGATTTCTGGATTGAATGGGAAAGATGAAGATGATTATGCTGATGAAGATGTTATCGAGTTCGATTCTCTTCGATTAATGTGTTAGATTTGGATTGTCTCTCTGGTGATCAGAGCTGTGGATCTTTGGGGCAGCTACACTTTCCACACTATTTTGGAATCCTAATATTGTTACTTGTTTCATTTTGTCTTTGTTTGTATACAACTAGATTGTGCATATCTAGATTTTATAAATCACGCAACTTTATGACCGAATTATTTGAATTTTTATTCTTATTATTCTTACTATTGTTGTTATTGTTGTTTTTTTTTTTCTTCTTCTGGAACTCTTTTTCATTTTGTTCAGACGCACTGTTTCATTTTTTTCAGACACACTGTCTTGATTTTTTTCAGACGCGCTGTTTGATTTTTGTTCAGGTATACTGTTTCAAATAATGCGCCTTTGATATTCCAAACAACATGCCTATGTACAAGAAACAATGTGCCTTTATTAAATAAAACAGTGTGTCTTTGTTCAATGAAACAGCGTGTCTTTATAAATGAAACAGTGTGTCTTTATTAAATTAAACAGTTTGTCTTTGTTAAATTTAACAGTGTGTCTTTATTAAATGAAACAGTGTACCTTTATAGATGAAACATTTTGTCTTTATAAATAAAACAATGTGCCTTTGTTAAATCAAAGCAGTGCGCCTTTGTAAAAGAAACAGTGCGTCTTTGTTAAATCAAAACAGTACGTCTTTGAGTGCCCCTAGTTTATTTGAAACAAGGTTACATTGTTTATTCAAATAGGAAATAAGGTGACAGTTCTAATTTAAATTGGCATTAACATAATGAATCTTAATTTTGTTCTTTATTTAAAATTTTACTATGATACCGATGTCGATCAATTTCAAATTTCGAAGCTCGGTGACCTTCAACGCCATTGACCTCTGCGGTGTATCCTCGACCACGTTCTGTGACCTCAGATCCGAGATTCTCAATAAGAAGCATCTCAATCTCTTCCCTGACGTTGAACTGCTCATCTCCGACGTCGACAAACGAGATGATTGCTTTATCCTCAACTTCTGTCATGTTGTTTTGGATTGATTGATTTTGTGCATATGGTTTTGTTCTCATGGATTGATTGGTGGCCAGAGGTGGTGGTGGTCGGCGGTAGAGGAGCGGTGTTGGTAGTGAGGGAGGAAGAAGAAGAAGACGAGGAGGACGATGGAGATTAGGGGAGTTATGAAAAAGGACAAAAGTATAGGCTTTGGAAATTATTTTTTCGGGTTGTATGAGTTTGAGATTTTTTTTTTAATTTTTCTGTAGTTGTTGGTAAAATTCCCTTTTAGTTTTGGGGTATCCTACTATTTCACCCTCTTTTTTTCCTTTTTTTCTTTTTCATTTTTAGAGGGGTGTTGACCTAATTTTGATTCAATTGTTAAAATTTATTTTTAGTTTTATTTTGTTATGAATTTATTTTATAGCATTTGTTTTTATATTTATTATATCTTATTTTATTTTAACTTTTTTATTCTATTCTTTTTATTTACATTAAACTTAAAATTAAATATAAAGTTTTTTTAATTAAATTTTATTTTATGAAAAAATGTTGTATTCCATTGCGATCGTAACAACCAAATAGCTCAAAAGGAATGGAACAGCATATTCCATTCCTCATGAATATTACATTCCATTCCTTCTCAAATTCATTCCAACGATCCAAACGCAGCATTAGTTGACAAAACCCCAAAGTGTTCAATATGCTTCTGAGCGTTACCTTCGTAGGAAAATGAATTTGTACCTACCGGAAGCTATTATTATAGAATGTAACTGTAATATCCGAGAATTTGGGATGCATAAATATTTAAAAAATATATGTGAAGCATATTTGGAATAAATGGGATTAAAAACACGACAAGGAACAAAAGTTATAAAGTGTGACACATATAACGAACATTACGGAGATAAGAGAGTCGTGAATAAGTGTAAAATTTTTAGTCTCGAAAATAATATTTTCTTTTGTAGAACATTCTAATAAAAATATCTGAAACGTTACGGTCTGAACGAAATAATTTTTTAAGATAAAATTATATGAGATTTTTGTAAATACGATATATAAAATACCATAATATCCTAAATAAATACACCCCACCACTCACCCTTTTCTTCATTTTAATCACCACCATCGGTCATCTTTCACCCTACATCACCTTTCATCTTCATCTTCCATCGCCATAACCACTCCACTCACCACTTCCACCATAACCATCCCACCTCATTTATCACCACCACTCCACTTCATCCACCTCCACCATAACCACTTCCACCCCCTATCAACACCTTCTCTCAATCATCAACATCTTCCTTTACTCCTCAAACACACTCTCTATTCTTTCAAACTTATTCGAAAAGGAAATCAAGGAAACTAACCTCACAATATCATCACACTCTCCCTAACAAAACACTAACACTTTGCATCATAAAATCATCTCCATACTCCATCAAAATCGATAAGATTGATAATCGTAGCAAAGAGAACGAATCAAGGAATCCAACGCCACAAACGGTACATTAATCCAATCTCTGGATCACAAGTTATCACGAATTTAAGTTTCACACACGGTTATCACTTCAAATCTCACACTGTTTTGATCAGTTTTTACTCTAGGCTTATCGGATCTCTTATCCAAGACTACCATGACATTTGTAGCGAAGTCAGGAATCCAACGAATCTAACGATGCAAAGATCCGACGTGTAGAATGAGAGTTATCGTCAAGCAAAGTCTCAAACGTCATAAAACGCTCATAATGAGCCATTTTGGGATTATTCTAGAGAAATTTGGACGAAAAACGAGTTAAAAATCAGGTTTACGGACGTGACCAACGAAACACATTCAAGTTTTGTGTTTTACATCGCGTCACTCCTGTGGCATTTTTGTCACGTCCGTGACGACTAATAGGCTTTGAAAGAAATTCTGATTTTTACTTTATGGTGAAGCCTTACATGTGTAGTTTCTAACAAAGTTAAAAGATCATGATTTGGAGTTGTAAATCTTCAGATATAAATAAAAATATTTGGATATGTCAATCTATAAAAATTGGTTATAGAACTGGCTTTGTAGCTTAATTCAGAATCACTCGGTAAGAGTTAGAAAACGGACCTTAAATCACTGGAAAGTTTTTGAAGTCTAGTTTTCAGAAAAGTTTACAAATATTAATTTGGAGTTGTAAGTAAAGTTTTATGAGATGATTAGTAAATAAAGGTCAAACTATCTAATCTAGCAGAAAATATAAACTTGAACGAATTAACTGCAACTATTGGTAATGCTTCATGATGAGAACTCTAATTCTATGAAAAGGTTATAGAGTCTAATTTATCTAAAATTTTACGAGATAATTTTTGGATATGTATAAAAGAAGTTATAGATTTAAATGCGTCCAAGGGTCATGTTCGATAGAATGTGGGACACCTCCCAAAGGCTGGGACAATCAATCCAGAGGCCGGGACGCCCATTCCAGAGATTGGGACACCCGTCCCAGAGGTCGGGACATTTAATATGATGCAACAGCCCTCGTGGCCAAACGGTACATCTAGTATGATACAATACCGTGAAAGACAAAAATGGAGAAGAATGGTGTGTAATCTTTGTGATGATTACGATATACATGTGTAACGGTAAAGGAAGTGTGTGGATTTAAGGAACACTACAACAAATGTTATAACAAACTAAAGATAACGGAACAAATCCACTGTCGTCGATGGGGTCGTATACTGCATCCTCCGGGATCGAGTTCGTTGGCTCTACAAGCGTTCAAAGAGGACTTGACTGGGCCAGACGTTAAATCTAACTTGTAAGAGGACAAGTGTGGTTCTCTTCGTATGCACAGCGATAAGAAGTCATGGGCCAGAACATCAGCCGATAGCTGTCCTCTGCAGGGAAACCTTCTACGTGTAAGTGAGGGTTTAACAAACCAAAGTACACGCAAGAGACGTAGTAATTTTGAGCCGCAAACCCAAATCATGCGTAGTATTTTTGAAAAACAGAAACACTTTCACAAAAGACAACACTTTCACAGAAACACTTTCAAATGATTTTGGTGGATGATATGTGACTGAGAAATTGGCCCAGATCAGTGTCTATATCTTAAAAATCTCTCTTTTTTTTGTCCTCATTGAGTTATATCATTCATGTCAGGACACGGACTTGCGATGGTTAAATAAGTAAAAGAATATAAAAGAGGATAAAGATGTATAAGCTATTATTACGTGCATAGTTTGATATGACGTCCATATTTTCTTGTGGCTATTAGAAAATATTTATAGGTACTCATCGATCGCCATAGTCTGGGGAGTACCCTGTAAATCGAATACATATACTTTTGGTTGCTGAGCTTTTAGCTGACGGGTTATGTGTTTTATTTGCAGATTCACCACAGGGCGATATTGAAGCGTTAGAGTGAGATTCTATACATGTAGTTAATTACCTCACTGTTCTATATGTAATAAATGCTACATGAAATAATTTGGTTGGGAACCACTTGTAGACATTTGAACAATGTATTTGTGAGGTAATGTAATGTAATTTGGATTTGCATAACATCATCTGGGTTTATAATGATAATGATTTGGTAGCTTTCCTTAACTTCTATACCTACAACCTGTTTGGATTACTTGGTTTTGTCATGGATTAAGTCTATGAAAGTATAACGTCACGTGCCGGATATACCGGATTTCGGGGCGTTACAGTAACAAGGATAAGGGCAATGAAATTTATTCCCATTGGACATTTCAAAAAAATAAATAAATCAAGAAGGCTTAAAGATACGTGTTCTTGTTGGAAAGCCTTTTATGAGTGTACAAAATGATGGATTTGTACGTAGAGCAAAAGATGTGGGGTTGGAATGTCTCTGTAAGACAAAGTAATGTCTATTTTTGAGAGGAAACCATTTGTGATCAATGTTGAAATTGTATGATGGACATACCATGCTTTAAATTAACATATCATTTATATGTAGTATATCTTGATACTTAACTTGGTTGTAGTTTGGGTCCATTTACGCTGCTTGTGATTTGTAAGGTTTGGATTTGATTAGTAGCGCCTGAAATTTGTGTATTGTGGTTAAATAGGATCTGTGGAGATTTAGGATGTTAAAAGTGGTATCAAAGTGCGAAGCGAAAGCTCAGTGGAATGTGAAAAGCGTAAGATTGAAACTGTTGGATTATATGCATTCAGGATGACCCTACTGATTGATTATATTTTATAGATTTTAGAGCCTCATTTCCATGGTTTGCTTAAGTTATGCTCGATGAGTGACTGATTATTGTATTTGGGACATATGAGGTTTCAGGACATTACAGTAGGTATCAGAGCTACTTTATGATGGTTGGAGACTTACTGTGATATACGATTCTGAATAGATGAAGAATAACGGTTGATATTTACTTGTGAAATGCTTCGATTGGTAAAATTTCAGAAAACGAAACTTTTATTGCACCGGATAGGGGGAAAAATGAAAGTAAGCCTGTTAGATGGTGCTCAGATTATTTCTGGTGAAATAGAATTCCAGAGTTGAGAATCACATAGCAGCTTTAAACGTCATAACTTTACTACTTGAATATAGCTACCAGCAATGAGGTTACATAGGCACTCATTGGTTCAGAAGTACTAAACGGTCATTGCTACTTGGTGACTTTGGTAATTTTGGGTTGTAAAAGAAAATTTGTTTGAGGAGGAAAGTCCGGCACCTATAGTTTTATTTGAAGGTTAATCATCATTATATTGGACTACACTGAAAATTGTATTTTAGAGTTGTAAGCTGATCTGCTTTGTTTTCTCATACCGGTAAAAAAATAAAATAAAAAGGGTGATTGAAATATTGATCTAGGAGCATATATGACTTGGTTGTTTTGAACTTGGTTGAGGTTTAAAGATAAGGTTTAACATGTCGGGAGTTTCAATGATGGTTATTCAAGTTAATGAGATCTTAGGATTTATAACTTGCGGGACATATGGAGGAATTAAAGTGCTTGGACTTTATTATGTTGCATAGTATAGGTAAATCATCCTATAGTTACAAAAAAACTATCGTTGCCTATCAGAAGAAAGCATGATTGTTACTTTGTTGACTTTTTTATTTTATTTCTCAAGTCAAAGGATACTCTAGGTGACAAAGTGTTTATGTAGAACTTGGGAGGTGAGCCTGAGCTTGAGCCCAAATGTCTATGTGCTGGATTGATGGTGTTTTAGACCCTAGTCCTAACACGAAAAATTGCACAAATCAGAAATAAGAAGTCCGGTTAGTTGGACCCGAGGTGTGATCCTCGGGGACAAGCTTCGATGCCTAAGTCAGTCTCGATCCAGTAAATGAGGTGTCTATTAAGTGCCAAGTGGCCTTTTCTCATAGGCTCCTTGGGTTAATGCTGTTGGGCCTTTTATTGGACTCTTAGCCCACAGGATTCTTGCTCTTTTATACCAACACTTACCCCTCAGGTCCCGAGTTGTAGGGTCCAGGTCAGGACCTCAGTGAGGTTGGATTTCGGCCTTGGGTTTTTGGGCTTTTTCCTTGGCGATCAACTGGCTCGAGGCACAATGTTGACCGACTTGATCTTTCCTTGGACTTGGGTCCTTTTCTTTGAAAGTTGGCCGAGTTCAACCTTATTCTTTTCAGGGGGATAAGCATAAGGTTGAATCTTAACCGACCTTAAAATTTGGTGCCATTAATGATGACGTCATAATGATGGAATTTAAAACGTCATGTGGAAAGCAGGATCATTAATGATGATGTCATAATGATGGAGTAATAAGGGCTGGCTAGGTGACATGTAGCCTGATCACTAGTTGCCTTTGTTGGGCCTTCCCGCCAAAAGCCCAAAGGAGGTTAGGCCCATCCTCTATGTAAAGAGATAGTCTCCCTTCCCTTTTTTCACTTTCTCTCTCTTCACTCTTTTATAAATTTTCGAACTAGACGCTCTCCCGTACGAAGTTGGCATTCTTTGTCAAAACTCGGCACTTTCCTTCCTAGTTCGGTGTCTTTTTCTCCCGAGTTCTCCCCTCAGAAAGGATAACCATGAACTCCCAAACTACTAAATATGAATCTGAGGACGATGTCTCTCTTTACAGAAAGCCTATGTATAGGGAGGCTCCTCAGCCCTTAGGTGACTCTAGTGTGTCCATGCCTTCCACTCCGGGAAAGGGAACGTTCTCATCCTCTTCCAGCTCGGATGGGGAAGCGTCCCAGGGTAGCGTAGACGACCAACCCTTTTCTTCTTCTTCTGAGGGTACCTCTGCTTGGGAAGAGGTTCCTGATCTTCCTGAGACCAATCCTGGGGCCGTAGAGGCTCCTGAGGTTAGGGTGGCCTCTGAAGACCCTGAGGTTGTTGAGGTTGCCCAAGTTGGCACCTCTCGCCCTGCTCGAAAACGTAAATCTACTCGGGCCGAACCTAGGCACCGCATGGAGTGTGCCACTTGTTTCATCACAAAATCAGCCCTAGGACTTTATACCGAGTTCTGAATTCCCGAATCATTCGAGTATTATCGTTCCAATTTTATCTCCCTCGGAACAAACACATGGAGTCGGTCTTTCGTTTTATGGGTTTTTCCTAATTTTTATTTACGCCAAACATAGCCTTGACATATTTTCACTTTCTACTTTGTGGCCCTGAAAGTCAGGTTCCTAGGGTTATTCCAAGCAGGAAACAAAAGGGGAGACGCTCAGGGAGGCAGAGACGGTCGAGAGGACGAAAGACGAAGGAAAGATGGGTTTTGGAGAAGGAATTGACGTAGTCTTGATCCGCAACGTATAGGAACTCATTGGATTTGATTTGGAACGCTATGAGCACTGTATAACTCTTGTTCTTTAGTTGTTAAACTGATCAGAATGTTTGTTTACATTGCTTTGTTTCATTCCATGTTTCATTCCATGAATATGTGGGAGTAGATCGATAGTAGGGATGCGTTGATGAGTTTTGAAGTCATTAGATCATGAGATGTTGAACATTTAACACAAACCAGAGGTGCTTAATGAAGAATTGATGCATGAAACCTGTTAGAATCATCATATAACATGTGTATGCTAGATTGATCACCTAAAATACGTATGTTAAAGCTATAAATCATGCTAAATGGTTTAGTTCAGTAGCTAATTGATATAATATGATTTAACCTAATTGTCATATACAGTCAATGGTATCAAATGCATGTAACATGATTAGATTAAGCTAATTGTTATGATTGTTATGAATGTTAAGTTTCATGTTATGATTCGACTCTTGTGTTTTAAATCAAACTCGAGCTAATTGAATTGATTTAGATCTCTTGGGTTAGTTTAACTATCCGAGCTAATTGGAAGTTAGAAGCTAAGGAACGTAGTGAGTTAAGCAAATATTTATTACAAACATTCCACATTAATCATTACACCTAAGATCTATAAACATCAATGATTGATCAAAGTGATTCAAAATGACTCAATTATTATCCCTATATTTCTCCTAATCTAAGCAATCCACCCGATTATCTAGCTTAGTTTTATCTATTTTTGAGTAATTAGTTTAGTTATCACCTTTTTAAACACCCCCCTCCCATTCTTAAATTGTTGAATTCATGATTGAATTGTTGAATTACATCATGAATTTGACAAAATTCGTATTCATTTGCCTAGTGATTTTGACAAAATGCCTCGAATTAAGAATTCGGCATTTCGATCAGACGCAAGCACATCCACTACAGCTGAACGAGTCCTCATTCCTTATCCATGCGATTACATAGCCATTCCTGAATAGTATGCGGATCGTCATGCTGTGATATCTTGTAGAATGATTCGCCAAACTAGGTTTGTGCAAGCTGGTGAGCTGTCCACTCTAGGGCTATGGCACGAGCTTGTACACGTTGTTACTCAGCTGGGATGGCACCATACATTTCTAACTGGATGGCCTACGTATCCATCCCTAGTCCATAAGGTGCTGAGTACGTGGACTAGCACTGTTGGTCAGGCTCTAGCTGACGATCCTGATGAGGAGTACATCTCATTCCAGCTGGGGAATGCGATGAGGCGCCTAGGTCTGAGTGAGATTTGTAGGATCTATCACTTTCGACCGGGTGGCTACTGGGATTACGAGAGGGGATATGTGCCTCATCTGTAGGATCTCTGGCAAGAACTGACCTCGTCTGGGGGATATAACCCCCACAACAGTAAGAGTTCTGCTCTTAGGAACCCTATTCTGCGTATTCTGCATTGGTTCCTAGCTTATACATTACTAGCTACCAAGAGTAGCCATGGAGGTATATCGCAAAAGGAGTTAGGAATTTTCTTTGTGCTGCTGCACAATCTGGTCTCTCCACAGGACTATCTATACCTCAGTACAGGATTTATGCTAGTGGTGAAGATTGAGGCGGCGGTAGACTGTCCTAGAGCACCGATCCTCATTGGTGGGTTATTAACTCCGATAGCTGCACATTTTGGGTACGACATGACGACTATTCCAGCCCTTAATGAGCCGACCAGAGGACCATTCGGGATCGACAGCTTGATGAGGATTGGCATGATTTCTGTTGATCGTGGTATCTACTATTTTACCGCGAGAACTTGTGAGGGGCCTTTGCGACTTCCATTACCAACCTTTTCTCTCCGATTATCTGATCGGAGCAATTGGGGCTTTCTAGTAGCGGCACCAGAGGATGACCAAGATTCTAAGGGTGATTCTACTATGGGTGAGCCTCAGCTTCGTCAATCATCTCAGTCACATCAGTCTCATTCCCATTATTCCATACCAGCTACTCCTGCGCCGACTACTATACCAAAGCATACACCTCCTGTGGATTGGAGTAGTGCATATTATTCTCTGCAGCAAGAGTTAGCTGAACTACGAGCTGATGTCACATCTATGCGGTCTCAAGTGACTTCACGTTTGGATGCTATTCAGCAGAGTCATGAAGACTTTCATCGCCAGATTTTCCAATATTTTGATAGCAGATTTCCACCACCTCCTCCTATGTGATTTTCCCTAGCTAG
>JAOVYX010002287.1:0-11917 GCA_035668315.1 Drosera spatulata
TTCAAAGATACAGATGATCGCAATGGATCGAAGAAAGGACACCATGTTCGACCTTCTCAACAAATTCAAGAAAACGACCAATGATCCACAAGGGATGTCAAAGCCGTCCTTATCAGTTCAAAGAGGCGATGTTTCTTATTTGTTTGTTTTCATTAGTTCTCACGGATAGTGTAACTATGCTCCACACCCCCCGTTTCCTTTTTATTAATCATTTAGCGGTCGTTTTCATTTATTTCCCCTGAGGATATATGTACTATAAGGGTATATTCTAGTTCATTTCAATCTCAAATACCCCGTCACATGTCAAACGTGATCGTTTATGCACGTTTGACGATTTATTTCCATGCGTAGGTGTTATATAACTCAAATATGCATTTAGGTTTAAGGTTCGGGGCACGAAAACGCATTTTCCCTGGCCAGAAGGCCGTCGCGGGCGCGACCGGACTGTCGTGGCCGCGACGGTACTGTTTGGCCAATGCTGTGTTTTTCCCTTATAGCGGGCGCGACCCAAGTCCGTCGCGGGCGCGACACCACTGTGCAGAAAATTCCCAGATTTTCCCCTCGTCGCGGCCGCAACCCAGGTTTGTCGCGGGCGCGACGAATCTTCGGCCAGAACCTGCAGGAAACCTCCCTACTCGTCCACGGAATTCGCGTTTTTAAGCATCCAAATCATTATATACACATCAAACACAGCATATACACATCCCAAAGCATGCACAGACGTGTTTGAATCATGTGAATGATTTAAAGAGGTGTATCGGACGAGTGAGGTTACCTCGAGCGTGTTTGGTTTTCTTATGCACACGATCACACGAACGTATTCTTTGATGATCTCTGGACGACCTGTCGATGAGGATTCCTCTCCCGTCCTGCTACTGCCCTTCGTCGTGGTGATGGTGCGATGATGATCAAGTGATGGTGGTGGCGGTGATGATTTTGCTTGATGTTCTTGTTGGTGATGATGTTGTTGATGGCAAAGTTGATGATAGCGGCTGCAGGGGAGTGATGGTGGCTGCAGGGGGATGGTGGCGTTGGTGGCCGACAGAGGAAGATGATGGTGGAGAGGTGTGGTGAAGTGGAGAGGGAGTACGGTGGGTGAAGTGGAGGGAAAGGGAGGAAGAAAAGAAAAGGGGTGGGTGAGTGTCGGTTTATCCCACGAAACGTCTCGTTCAGTCCATTATTCACCCAAATTCCGTACTATTAACCCATGAAAAATCTATTTGCATCGATAGATTTATCTCGTGTATGAAAATATGACCTCCCGAGTCATAAGTTCATTAATTTTTGGATTAATTCGATAGTACTTTCGCGCAATGTATATAACGTTATAACAATGTAACATTATTCGTTCGTAACGTTTATTCGCGCGTTTAACTAATCATCCTAAAATAATCCATCGTCATATTTGATTTAATTAATCAAATATTTTCTTAGATTTAAAATATATAACCTTTTACCACGATTTATTTAAAAATCGTAACGTTATATATTCATCTTAAAACTTCCAAAATTCTCGGGTATTACAGTTCTTCGATCACTCTTTTGCTTTATTATTCCTATTTACATCCCTATGTCGACCTATTTCGTCATATTTTCAGGGATAATATTAGTTGGGGTCCTTTCAACACGTGTTACAGTAGTATTATTTTCCACTTTGAATTACGACCCCATTATACAGAAAGAAAAAGAAGATTTTTCCTTCTGTATTTTTCAAATGCGACCAGAGGATCATCGAAGGAGCGTCCGTCCCTTACCAATGCGACCACAAAATCATCAAAGGGACATCCGTCCTTCATCAATGCGACCATAGAATCATCGAAGGGGCATCGGCCCCTCATCAATGCGACCCAAAACCATTGAAGGGTATCCGTTCCCTATCAATGCGATCACAGAATCATCGAAGGGGCATCCATCCCCTATCAATGCGACCATCAATTTATCGAAGGGGTATTCACCCCTTATCCAATGCGACCACTAATTTATCGAAGAGGTATCCGCCCCTTATCCAATACGACCATCAATATATCAGAGAACTCATTTCCCTGAACCAATGCAACCACAGTTTAATTCCCCTTATTCATGTATATCAATTAGTTATGCAATAATTCCCCAGGTATTATTTCATTTCTACGACATATATTGTAATGTAGGAACGTTCTAATTTCATTAATTGGGTTGCTCATTATTTTATCTTTATAATTAATATTTTTAGTTAATTATTTCATTGAGACACATGCTCATTTTATCAGTCACAGGTTAGATCATTATATTATAACCAAGATTAATTCCAGATTACTCTCAAAACGTTACTGTTTAATAGATGGTACTCAAACAATAATCACCCTTAACCACGCATTCGCTCGTATAGCATCACCAACCCCGAACTCACCGCAACCCGCAGATCATCGCTTTTTCAGCAACCAATGCCCACATCACAGAATCATTTAATTAGAACTCCCATAATCCATCACAAATCATACTTCAGGCACCCACGAGTACACGCACATCTCAGTTCAATCCAAGAGAAAAATTAGAGGGGCTGGGTTACCTAAAATAGTGGATTGGGCGTGTGGTGGCGACTGGTTAGTGGCGGAACTGGTGGCGGTGTGCTGGGCAGAGTGACAGCGCTGGCGGCTGGCTCGATGCTCCGGTGGCGGTGTTAGCTGCAGGGGAAAGAGAGGGCAGAACGACGACTAGTAGAGCGACGGCGGCGGCTACGTCCGTTGTGACCTGGGCGGTGGCGATGGGATGGCAGCCCGGGACTGGAGATGGTGAGGGAGAGGAAGGAGCAAGAGAGGGAGGCGCGGCGATGGGCGGTTGGGAGGCGACAGAGATTGGTGGCGGGTGACTGTGGGGGTAAAGGGCGGGGAAAGGGGGAAGGGAAAAAAGGGAGAGAGGGGAGGGGAGAGGGTGGCGATGCTTGGCAGCGGCAGCGACGACTGACGGCGGGGCTGGGGTGAGAAGGAGAGGGGAGAAAGAAAAGGGAAGGAGAGAAGATGGGGGAAATCGGGAAAGAAGAGGGAAGGAGATAAGGGAAAGGTGCGGTGTCCACGTGGCGTCTCGTGGTTGGTCGAAGTTGGATAATTCCGGATTGTATTATCCTTATAATTTATGTTTGGTAAAAATACATTCTCTCATCATAGAGATAAATATATCAAATTTTTCAGTATTTTCTCACGAGTTTATATTTTAAATTATAATGTGATTATGAGATACTAAATTTTCTAGTCATAGCGCGTGTTAATATTTAAAGTTGTACGTTCTCCTCCGACGTTCGCATCCTTACGCAGATATTAATATAATTAATATATTTATTTTTTTTGGTTCATTACAGAAACTATAGCAGATTATGATCGTGATCGCAAAACAAATTCAGCCTACGTGCAGGTCCTGATCATAGAGAGAAATTAGCATCAAAGTAAGTTTCTTCAATTTCACAATATATATGTCAACAATTTTCTTTAAAACACATATTCCCTCACTTTGTATGGATTTTGATGAAAAAATAAAATATTTTTTCTTTTGTGATGGTGGAGTTTATTGTAATAGTTTAGAGATAATGAGTGTTTGTATTGTAACACATGAGATTGACTTATTATATTTTTTAAATATTAAACAAAAAATTCTTTGTGATATATGTTTTATACAATAATTTTTAATTCATACAATCCGATAAAATATTTTTCATTTCATACAACTCTCATCTCCTTCCCAAACTTCTTCAATCTTTGTGTCACACCATCATCATCACCACCGACCTCGATCCTGTCCCTTTCTTCTCCTCCAACGCTCGATCGAGGAATCTAATCATCGATCGAAGTAACAAGAACGGAGCTTTGATTCGAAGTAACAAGAATTATCTCACAATGTACAAGAACGTGGATTTCTTGAATGAAGTGACAAGAACGAAGTAACAAGAATCATCTTAGTATGTACAATCTTGTGATTTGCTTGAAGAAAATAATTTCGAAGAATGTGGATTTGATTTTATATCTTGTAATTTTGTTTTCGTTGTTCGTTTGTTTTTAAGTAATTTTTTTGAGAAAATAATAATTCATGTTTTTTTCATTTTTATGGATATCTTGTTATAAAATTTTGTTTACACATTTCTATAATTTTTTTTCAAAAAGAAACAACAGACGCACTGTTTGTTAATACCGATGCACTGATTGAATAAAACAGTACGTCTGAGTTTTTTATCATGTAAACAAATCAAAACGTGTTTTTTTATGTCCGATTTCTGCCATGTTGTTCAATGATCTGGCGTCCTATTTCCATTTGAACTGCACTCTATTTCTTTTTGTGACATTTCATCGTACATCTTGCAGTGTTTTTCATGTCATCTTCGTTTTGAACTTTTTGTTGGTTCTTTCCTTTCCATCTACACTACCTTCAAATTTTGTGTAACAGAGATGAAGGATCCCATTAAAGAGGTCATTGAATGGGAGTGTATTGAATAACGTAGCTGTTCTTCAAAGGTAACTTTGATTAAACGTTCTTTGCTTGATCCTGTGTCTCATAATCTCGTCTTGGTATTGTCAAGTGAGGTGCTATGGATGTGGTACATGACCTGAATGAAAAGTCTTTTGATAAATCCGACGGATTTGCGATGACGGCGACGGTGGATGGTGGGTTGTGGAGGTGGAGTAAGGTGTCGAGGAGGGTGAATTCTTCAAATTATAGTGGATGAGAATTATTTTCCCGTGTTATATGGGTTGAGTATTTTTTCTATTTTTTTTTTAAGTTTTTAGGAATTCATCTTATATTAAAAGATTATCAAAAAAGAAGAAGATAATATTGATTTTGGAACAGTCCAAATAGAAAAATATAATAATTAATATGAAATGAAGAAAGTAACATATTTTTCAAATCATTATGCTGATATGAGATGTGGGATAAATTTCAAGAATAATAAAGATAAGAACAATATTGATTCACCATCTAACATGGTCTTCTAAACATATGACATGGAAAGCTATACCGAAAAAGTGAAAACCCAAAATTGGCTATTGAGTTCTCTACTAAATAACCCAAAAACCAGCTTCACGGTGGTTCTTTTTTTATGGTGAACACATAACAATTCAGCATATAATCATCGTCACCGCTTTCATTTTCTCCTTTGATTGGCAAGCTTGTATGTCTACAATTTTGATAAAATAGATCTGTTTATCACCTTATAATATTTCCATTTTGCTTTTTTTTTTTTTTTTTGGTTGTAAGAAATGATGTTCAAATTTAGACGAGTGCTTGTCCGATAGCAGCGACAAACCCTTCTTTCTGTTCTCCCTCTCAAACTTCAAACATTCATCAATCAAATTTTCTCCACCATTCCTCCCGAGATGAGCAAGATTTCTCCTTTCCAAAAAATATCCTATTTGATCAAATCGATTGAACAAACACATTGATCTCATGCAATCAATGGCGACGTCGTTATGGATAAGAGGCTCCGCCTATGGCGAGACAATAGCATGTCAATTCACCCGTGTTAGCACCTCGTCGAGGGGACTCTTCCTAGGGGACGATCCATTGGATTACTTGACGTCGGTTGTGTTGGCGCTCTTCATCTTGATCTTCTTCTTCACCAGGACGATTTATTCCATTATTAGACATTTTCAGCAGAGTTTGCTCACTGCTCAGATCATAGTTAATGCCCTTTTCCTTGTAATACGTTTCTGTTCTTTAAATATTTAGGGTAAAAAAGCGTTGTTGTTTCAAGCAACTTTTTGTCAATTCGATTTAAAAGGAAAAAGTTAACTAATGCTTGATAAAATTTGTAAGAGAAATGGATTCTTTTGTTTTTGTTCATGCTTCTAGTTTTCGCTATTTTCAACAACAATATATACCAGTCGCTCCTTTTTAGTTTCCCGGAAAGGAATTGAACTAGCGAACTTGGAGAATTTTCACGTGTTCCTTTGATTGATATGCATGTTCATGTTTTTCTGATGAAACAATCCAATGGTTTCCTGCAATGTGCTTGTATATGTATGTGTTGAAATACATATAGCCACCAGGTTCAATTTTTGGGTTCCTAACAAGCATTTTTTGGTTTTGATTCTTTTAAATCAGGCAGGCATGATAATGGGGCCGTCGTATTTCACAGAAAAGAGATCATTTTACGACAAATTGTTTCCACCCGCGGGGATGTTGGCGCTGAGAACCTTTGGATATTTCGGCTTCATGATCCATATATTTGGACTCGGAGTAAGCTTGAATTTGAGGTTGTTCAAAGGCACAGGAAGAAAGGCGATTTTCATAGGCTTGTCCGGCTTCACTTGCTCTATTAGCGCGAGCTTCCTATGTTACGTCACTATGATCTTTACTTTTGCTAAAGCCACGTTTCGAGATCACCCACCGCTAGGTCTTCCTTTGTTCATGATCATCAACTCTGTATCTTCCTTCATAGTGATCGCCTCTCACCTCATGAATCTCAAGCTAATAAACTCGGAGCTTGGTAACATAGCTTCCTCCATCGCTGTGGTCACAGACGGATGTGGCTCGATGATGGCGTTTCTCGCTAACTTTGCCATAACAGTGCAGCGGAGTAAGGATCTCGCCCTATATGCAGTTGTAGCGACTATATTGTTCTACCTTTCTTTGTTCTTCATCCTGCGCCCGATTGTTTTAAGAATATTGAGGACAATGCCGGAAGACAAGCCTATGAAAGAAAGTTCCATATTCGTCATCATGACCATGGTGTTGCTCGTCGGGTTCTTGGGTGATTGTTCGGGACAGAGTGCTGCCTTGGGAGTTTTTATTTTCGGCTTGGTGTTACCAGATGAGTCACCATTAGGGAATATGATGCAGAAGTTTGACACCGTAGTTTCGAGTTTGTTGCTTCCGATCTTCTGTACTTTGTCTGGATTAAGGACGAACATGTTTGCTTTGAGACGAGAGTCATCTCCGCTGGTTGAGCTCATCATCATAGCGGGTTATGTGGGCAAATTTACAGGCGTCTTGATTTCGTCTGTCTTTCTTGAAGTGCCTTTTCATGACGCCTTATCGCTCGCCCTTCTTCTTTGTTGCAAAGGACTTGTTGAGCTAGGTGTATATGGATTTTGCAGAGATACTCAGGTAAAACTTTCATTTCTTTAATAAAGGTCGCTGCTTCAAAGTTCTATATGTAGTTCTTCATCACTGAAGATCCCAATTTTTTGCTGAAACATTCACGGATGTTTGTTGTTAACTTGCAGCTTATGACCGAAGAGTTGTTCACATTGGCGATGATTACCATGGTCGTCGTCACAGGCATTCTTCTCCCAATTGTCAAGTACCTTTACGATCCTTCGACACGATACATGTCATCGACAATGCAAACGATTCTACACACTGATCATAGAGGAGTTTTCAGGATATTGGTATGCATTCACAAAGAAGAAGACGTGCCGACAATGGTGAACCTCCTTAATATTTCGAATCCTACAAAGGAAAGCCCGGTCTGCGTCTTTGTTCTTCAGCTCTTAGAGCTCGTCGGGCACAGAAAAGCCACGTTGGCTCCTCACAGCTTGTTGAGCAAACCCTCGCTGAACAAGACCCACCCAGAACACGTTGTTAATGCCTTTATGATATTTGAGAAGCAAAACCAAGACAATGTGAAGGTACACCATTTCATAGGGATTGCACCCTACGCGACAATGCACAACGACATATGCACCATCGCACACGACATGGGAGTCAGCATCATCATTGTTCCCTTTCACAAGCAATGGGGCATCGATGGAAGAGTCGACTCATCTCACATGAACATCAAGAATGTGAACCAACACGTCCTCCAGAAGGCTCCTTGCTCCGTGGGAGTCCTTGTCGACAGGGGGCCGATAGTAGGAAACAGTTCAATCCTGAAGGGGCAATCTCTCTTCTCCATGGCGATGCTCTTTCTTGGCGGGGATGATGACCATGAAGCGCTTGCTTACAGCAGACGAATGGCGGAGCATCCCTATGTGAGGCTTCAAGTCATTAGGATAAGACCGCGGACACAAATCTCCAAGGACAATCAAGAGATGAACGACTTTGACAAGGAGATCATAGACGACTTCCTGTCAAGTGTTACAGACAAAGAGAACATAACATATCATGAGGCTTTAGTCGACGACGGAGTTGGAACCACAGGGATAGCTCGATCATTAGAAGACAGCATCGATCTCGTCTTGGTAGGAAGACATCACGAGCCAGATTCACCGGCTACATCCGGCCTGGCAGAATGGAGCGAGTGTCCTGAGCTTGGCGTCATTGGCGACATGCTCGCCACATGGGATTTTAGATTCTCAGTGTTGGTAATACAGCAGCAACCATACAGGGAAGAGTATTCTTATTCTAGGCAGATCTCGATGCAATCGTTTGAATCGAAACTATCGTACGATTCATTTAGAGATGAGTACCATCTCGCGACTCAAGGAGTCTTTTTAAAGAAGTCGTCCTCGTCCAAAGGATAGTCATTGTAGAAATAAATGTTAATAGTAGTTACATTTTTCGGATCAATTTCGATTCTGTAGCTTTGTGGATGATATGATGATTGATTTTCTCATGGTCCATGACAACATATAGTGCCTGATTTCACATGGATAGATGGTCATGGCTTCTACAAACAACTAAAATGAAGAGAGGCCTAATCCATAGTTCATACCAACAAAATGACATCATTTGTAAGTCAAACATGAGAAAGGGAAAAGGAACGTGACAAGGATATATAATTAAAATTAAAATATATTCTTTTCGTCTGAATTATTTAAAACAGTTTGAAAAACACCCTTGTCGAGACGAAGTTTGACTCACATTGCGGGACGATCAAATATCATTTTTTTGGATAATTGTCGTGAAATACTAATGATAATTTAAGTAATATACTTCAACCTGATGTCCTTAGCATAATTTTCTTATGTAATTAAGATGACAAATGAAACTTCTCGAAATATATATTGAATAATGCAATAATGATAAGTGTTGTATTTAATATAAGACGGATAAAATAATTATAATTTTATAACAAGTCTACATATATCGTTTTAATCTTCATCATTTTTTTTTTCACTCAAAATATATTGTGAAACAACTCACTTTCTCATTAAATTAAAATTTATGTAGTTTTTAATTTTTTTTATCATATGTAAGTTTGTGATGTCATATCAAACGTACGCATTTCCCAGCGTCATACATAGGTGTTCTCTTTTTCTCCACCGACCGACTTTGTCAAACTCCCCTTCTGTCAAACTCCCACACATCCATTTTCCCTGTGAACACAAAAAAGCGACAAACACATCATCACACAACATCACACAACATCACATTTCATCATCTCTCCCTCTTTTTCACCACCTTCCCTTTTCTCTCTCTTCACCATTTCTTCCAAACCCTAGCAAAACACCGGACCTCGCTGTCCTCGATTCAGATCCCGCCGAGCCCAAATCTTAGGGTTTCGATACTCGAAATCGAGATCGGATATGCTCTAGCTTTGAACTACTGGATAATTCGAGGGTTTCCGATCACCGCCGCCGTCTCGATCTGGTCCTGGTGAGCGAGACTACTCGATTCCAGCATCGGTTGAATCGTCTTAGATTATTCGATTCTGTGTTGATTGATTTATTGATATGATTGATGAATTGTGTGGAAGCTTGTGGTGCTGCTTTTCAGCTTTCTTTTGTGCAGTGATTTGAGTCGAGAATGCTCGATTCGGTTCGGTGATGATTTTTTTCAGATGATGTGATTTGATGATCTGAAGAGATTTTTTTGGTGTTAAGCTGATGATGAGGTGATTGAATTGAGAAAAGGATTGTGTCCAAAGTAATTCGTCGAGATGGTCCATGTAACATGTTTGGATAAATTTGATGACTGAGGAACTGATTATGGGTATTCAATTTGCCTGCGTGACCCGGTACAAGACGTGGTCCTTCGATTGACTCGGTTCAATTCTGCTGAGAAATTGAGAAAGTGTCACTACTAGTATATGATCTCTCTTTTTTTTTTTTTTTTGTTTCTCATCAATTTTCTTCTTTACTGTGGGTGGTGAGTTTGAGGTAGGGTCGAGGATAACGGTGGGCACGTTAGAAGTCTGGTCAGTGCTTTTAATTCAAGAATCGAGGATTTTAATGGATAGTCGGAGTACCAATTGTAGAATCATTCTGAGTGGAGATTATGGTGTGTAAACTATGTTACTCTAGTAACTCTACTTCTTGTGATTTTGGCAAACCAGGACAATTGTTTGGGTTCCTGATACTAATTGGAACTTGGTTCGCACAGCTTTGCTCGAGTGACTGCCACTGAATCCAGATTGCAGATAGGGAAAAGAGGGGCAGTTATAAGGGTCTTGATGTTCTAATTTCTAAAGTGAGAGTTTTTTGCAAATAAAATCAGCCTCAGATTCATAGTTGGCCACGTTCTAAAGTGATAGTTATTGTTTATGGTGATGGAGTTACCTTCCGTGAGTGCGGTGGCATCCACAATTCAATCATATGAAGAACTTGGTTGCTTTTGTTTTTGTTGTATTTTTTCTCATGGATTTCAAATCATCAAAAGAAGGGTTCAACTTTTATTTTTTAGATTCGTGTGAATAGTCTCATAGTTGTCTTTGCTATAATGCAGGTGCTTGATTCATTGTCTAAAGTCATAATTTATAATGGCCAGTGACCTTGTTCAGTCTGCCACTTCAGAGAAACTGACTGAAATGGACTGGACGAAAAACATTGAGATCTGTGAATTGGTTGCAAATGATCCAAGGTAATTTTAGGTTTGTCATCTGATGAATGAAGTCCTCTTTTCTTCTAACTGTCTTGGATATTTATGTAAGGAAGCAATCATCGTGTGAAGTATATTGTGTTAGATATACAATAAGTTAATAGCATAGCATGGATCATGATTAGAAGTTAACAGTGACAAAATATAGCTGAAGATGAGCAGTTCAATTTGGGAGGGGATACTGAAGAGGCAGGGAGGGAATGAGAGGAAGATGTGGGATTTATGGCCAATGTCCTGACAAAGCACTTGGCTTATTTGAATTATATGCTGGAGATACTTTGGGGGAAATTCAATTTTGGTTACTGGTAAAGGCGCTTCAGTGTCTGTTATCGTACACTATTTCCCCCAATGTTAGTATCCCATTTGGGTCTCCAAAAATCACTTCTTATCTTTCCATTTCAGTGTTGCCTCTTTTAGATTCTCAAATTTATGATCAGAGATTCTAACTTCTCATTTCAACCACCAATGCAGATGTAACAAAATATCTATGTTTGCTCAAAATATTTCTCGTTTTTTTTCTTTTCTTGTTTGCTATCCTTCCCTTCAACCCCACTATTGAGAAGGGGAATGTACTGGTCCTGAATTGCGTTATGTGATTTTTTTTTTATTACCTGTGCAGCATGGCTAAAGACGTTGTCAAAGCTATCAAAAAGAGATTGAGTAATAAAAATCCCAATGTTCAACTGTATACGATTATGGTAAGTTGTAACATTTAAAATGTAAGTGCTAGATTCTAAACTTTTTTTTGTCCCCTCTTTTCCGTGATGTGTGTGGTTGTCGTCTAAATATCATGTATGTGGAGCTACATTTATTTTTGGCTTATGGTTTTATTGTTCTATTTTCTGCAGCTGTTGGAAATGTTAATGAACAATTTGGGTGAAACTGTTCATAGGCAGGTCATTGATGCTGCACTTATTCCCATACTGATCAAAATAGTGAAGAAAAAGGTAGTTTCCATTTTATTTTATTTTTTGGTTTTGAAAGATATGTACCTTTGGTCATTTCTTGTCAAAATGGATTCCAAGTCTCTTCTCCTCTTGGACAGACTGGCTTTCCTGTACGGGAGAAGATACTTCTTCTGCTAGATGCGACACAGACCTCCGTTGGTGGTGCTACTGGAAAGTTCCCGCAGTATTATAACGCTTACTATGAACTGGTGGTAGGTACAGTTCTTCCAACTTTGTGCTTGTGG
>JAOVYX010002288.1:0-11916 GCA_035668315.1 Drosera spatulata
TTTTGCAAAAATAAAACACAACTAAACACCATTCCATATCAGATTATACTTAGACAAGGGAAGAGCGGAAGGAGACATTTAAGGATAGGAGGAAGGAAGCGGCTCAAGTACGTCCTGTTCAAAGGAGTGAAACCGAGCTACTCATATCAAGTCAAATCCGGCTAAAAACCATTATTAGAAAAAAATGATTAAATGAAATGCACTAGTTGTGATTGTTAGCTTTATCTTAACATGAAACAAACCAACTATGAAGAATACAAAGTCTTTAGTTAGATCAAATAATTGTATGAACTTTGTGCTCCTGTAATGATCAAATAATTCATAAAAAGGCTATGATATCCCACGAAATTATTAATCTTCGAAAAACTAACCCTCACTTACCACGCGGACGAATATCATGTGAAGTGTTGTATGTTGACCCCAAATCCTCGTAAACTTGCTCCTCTCGTGATTGTTGTATCTCGTTTGTCTTGCTTGTCTCCTTGATTCCAAAAGATGGTAAGAAGAAGCTGGGGAGGAGATGTAGATAGGAGGAGATAGAGAGGATGAAGTGCTATGGTGAAGGTAGTGAAATGGTTAGGAGAAGTGAGGAGTGAAGTGGGTTAGGCAAAGTGGATAAGTGCGTTGGGCATAGTGGAAGAGTGGTGGGAGAGAGAAGAGTTGGATAAAGTGAAGAAAAAAAAGAGTAATTGATAGGGATTTGAAAATAAATCCCAATATATTTATATGATAGGGTTTAATTTATTCATAATTAGAATATTTTTTTTCATAATTTCATATCACTTTATATAGATTACGACGATCGATAATATACTGTTTTTATTAATATTTGAGAAAATAAATTATTTTAATTTTTTTATTTATTCATCTATTTGATGTACAGTGACATTTTATTTTTTCTTGAATATGTTCAATTGATGTGTATATATAAAAAAACACCAACTTATCATTTTTCTCGTTGATCGTTTTAATCATGTGTTAGTACACGAAGTAAGATAATTATATGGTGAAACTATTTTATTTTAAGAGTAAGGGGAATTCAAATATTTGGTCACTTGTTATTATATATATATAAAGTTAGGTTTGTATTTTTAGATATCAAAATTTTGGTTTGTTTTGTTACAAAATTAATAACACGTCATATTTATAATGAAAGATTTAATATATTTCATTATAATGACAATTTTTTTTTGCCTAATGTTACATTGATGTGACATGTGTTAAAGTGAAAAAAAACAATAACAGAAACAACTCAGATTTAACTCATTGTAATTTGAATGTGTTAGTATAGAAATTAAAATAATCTTATGATAAAACTATTTCACTCGAAAATTAAGTGAAATTCATTTGATTAGTCTTTCTCTTTTTTTCTAAAATTGAAATATATTGCTTAATGATCATTTTTTTTTATACATTTTTTTCATCCAAAAAAACCTGATTATTTAGGTTTGAAAAAAATAAAAATATTTATGATAATATTGAGAAGTATTTGATGATATTTGGCTTTATTTTTATTATAATAAATCAATAGCTATATATATTATATTTAATATAAAGTTATTCAAAGTGTGAATATAATTAAAAATATTATAAAATTATGTAAAATTATTTAAAAATAATTAAAAATAATTATATTATTATATCCAAAAATTAGATTAAGGACTTGTTCTATGGGATAATGGATTTGTGTGATAATTCGTCTCGAATTCAAGCAACAATAACCGAGAACAAAACCAAAACAAAAACGGACGCTTATCATTGGTCCATTCACAACCACACGGATCGCACCCAAAACAACCAAAGCCATCGATTAATCCGAAATCCAACGGTCCCTACCTATCCCTCAACCAAAAACTATCAATCCTCGCCACCACTATCCCCCTATATAAACGCGCCCTTCACCACTCTCTCA
Source organism: Drosera spatulata (assembly GCA_035668315.1). Taxonomy (NCBI): domain Eukaryota; kingdom Viridiplantae; phylum Streptophyta; class Magnoliopsida; order Caryophyllales; family Droseraceae; genus Drosera; species Drosera spatulata. Next base: position 1,913 of record JAOVYX010002288.1, read on the forward strand.
TCTCATCACACACTCTCAAATTTCTCCTGTTTTCGCAGATCTCAGAGATCAGAGTTTCATATTTCTTCTCAGAAATCAGAAATCAATGGAGACCGGAGGCAAATCGAGGAAAGGAGCCGGAGGAAGAAAGGCCGGCGGCCCAAAGAAGAAGCCCGTCTCTCGCTCCGTCAAGGCCGGACTCCAGTTTCCGGTTGGCCGAATCGGTCGTTTCTTGAAGAACGGCCGCTACTCTCGGCGTGTCGGTACCGGTGCTCCCGTCTACCTCGCTGCTGTCCTCGAATACCTTGCCGCTGAGGTATTGTAGTTTTTCCAATACCCTTTTGAATCTTGTGAACTGGGTTTGTGTTATGTTATCTGATTGTGTGTGTTTTGTGTTTGTGTGTTTAGGTGTTGGAGTTGGCGGGGAATGCGGCGAGGGACAACAAGAAGAGCAGGATCATACCGAGGCACGTGTTGCTGGCGATAAGGAACGATGAGGAGCTGGGGAAGCTGCTGAGTGGTGTGACCATTGCTCATGGTGGTGTGTTGCCGAACATCAACCCTGTGTTGCTGCCCAAGAAGACTGCTGAGAAGTCCCCCGCTGCGCCCAAGTCTCCCACCAAGGCTGGCAAGTCTCCTAAGAAGGCTTAGAGTAGATGATGTTGTGGTTCAGGGTTTGGTTTGTTGCTACGTGTTGATGTGGGTAGCTTGATGTGGAATGTAGTTTGGTGCGAGTATGGATGTTGATGTGTTCAAAATCTGATTGTAATTTTGAATCATCAATGGAAATATGGTTCAGTTTGTTGCTAATTAAATTCAGTCTTCTTGGTATGGGTTTCTTATATATCTTGGTCGTTGTTTAGTATCTCAATTGGTGCAGACCATAACATCGATCTGTTATGTATTCCAAGACAGTTTAACAAGTGTTAGTCTGCATTATTTTAAACCAGATGGTTCTTGAAATCGTTGGAAGTCTTTCTTTAAATCAGATGTGTTAGTCCACTGAAGATAATTGGCCGTCCATGTAATATTAATGTATGTTGTGAAGTGTCTGGGCATGGAGTTGTGAAACCTGTTGAGGTGAATCGACGACTCTTTGGGTGTTAGATTTAAAGCAGTTGTTTGATGGAAATGGGTTTGGAACTTGATTTGGCACACGAGATTAGAACTGGAATCAGGACTTGAGTTTGGTACTGGAATCAGAACCTCAGTTCGAAACTCAAGAATACTGAGTATCAAAATTTGAAGACGTTTTGCAAAAGTCCCTGAAAGAAGACGTAAGGGAAGCAAAATTACTCTTCAGATAATCATTAGATAACATCTTTTCATTACAAAAACTACAATCAAAAGTGGACTTATCTGTTAATCAATGCTTAATTGTGAATATCCCAAACATCAGTTGTCAGGGGTGCTATTATCTTATCTGGTGGTTCCAAGATTCAACCAGTTAAGGGGCAAAAACAGAAATCACAAAGATAAAGAACTCAATGGATGCGCTAACACTATATCGCAGTTCCTAATTATTATCCATCCTACGGGGATAAAGCATAGTTGAAGAAGGATATTAGTCGAATAGTAAGTAAAGAGGGGCAAATAAAGACCAATCAGTTGATGATTCGGGATGGTTTGCTGATCACAGATCCATCAAGTGTACCTACACATCAGGATACCTTGCATATTGTATCAGTAATTATAGAACAAGTAACATTGAACTTGACAGACAATTGACATGAATATGTGCTACGCTGCACAAAATCAGCTCGAAGACCAGAGATTCAAGAACAATTAACCAAAATTCAACAATTTCTCAAAGAAATAAACAATTCGTAGACAAGCAATAAAAAGAACCAAGATTTGAAACAACGAACTTCATTACACTTCGTTCGTATCAACATACAGATCCATAGACGAATCCAAAGCAAAAGAACAGAAGTCTAAACCGCAGCTAAACATAAAAGTACAACACAATTCAACTACAAAGCATCAGAAACCCTAATTCAACTACGCACAAATCCAACAACTTCACATCCTCAACCCAACGCCTTCGAACCCTAAATCACCACAGAAGAAACATCATCTCATCCCTTCAAGAACTGGTGAATTTGGTCACGGCCTTGGTGCCCTCGGACACCGCGTGCTTCGCCAACTCCCCCGGCAACACCAGCCTCACCGCGGTCTGGATCTCCCGGGACGTGATCGTCGGCTTCTTGTTATACCTCGCAAGCCTCGACGACTCTTGAGCGAGCTTCTCAAAGATATCGTTGATGAAGGAATTCATGATCCCCATCGCCTTGCTCGAGATCCCGATATCGGGGTGAACCTGCTTCAGGACCTTGAAGATGTAGATCTTGTACGTCTCCACGCTCTTCTTCGTCCTCTTCTTCCTCTTGTCCGCTCCCCCTGCGCCGCCTTCCTTGGGGAGTTTCTTCCCCGCCTTGGGTTTCTTCTCCGCCGGAGCTTTCTCCGCCGCCGCGGATTTCTTCTCCTCCGCCGGCTTCTTCTCGGCAGGCTTCTTCTCCGCCTTCGGGGCCATTTCGGTCTTCTTCTTAGAGAGAGAAATAAAACGAACAACAGAGAGAGAGAGAACGAGTGGGCTTGGATTGGATGAGAATAGATGGACGAGTTTGGGGAAGTGAATATAAAGGAGGTGGAAGTTGATCTCATTGGAGGATTGATTGTCTCGCGGATGGATGACGTGGATGAATATATTACGTTGATGTTGAATCAATAAAGTTGAAATGGACGGGTGATGACTAGAGATGAAATTAGTGCCCACCGTTTACGTTCGTTGGGCTTTGATTATTTTGATCCAATTTGGTAAGCCCATCTGTAGCAGTGAAAGCCCATCCAAATGCTTTCCAACAACATTGTGACCTTCTCTCTTCATACCCCCAGCAAAGCAAAGAGAAACCCTAGTTTTTGCTTCGGCGTCTCAGTTTTTCATTGTCTTGAGCCGTCGCCGTCGCCGTCGCCGTTCCCCCTTTTCACCTCTTCGGCTTCAGGTGAATCCCTCAACATCCGTTGCACTTTGTGTTGATTTTTCATGTTTGTCAATTGTTGCTTTTGTGTTAGTTGTTCGATTTATCTATCTGATGAATCAACGTTTGATTCTCATATACGTGCCCTCATCTGAATCGTAGCTAGATCGATTTGTATGCCATTGGTGCTCTTCGTTGTTGGGAAAAGAATCTTTGTGGTTAGGTATTAATGGTTGCTTAGGAGGCTAGTTTGTCATGGGGATTGATCTGTCCACATGTGTTAACTTTTAATGATAATTGTTGTTCTCTGAATAATTAGCCGTCACTGGTGAAGTAATAGCCGAAATGTTCTGGGCGTAGGCGGTGATGTTTCTGGAATAATACTTTGGGCATATGTTACCTCGCATCGCATATCTTTCCAGTAATTGTTTTAGGCATCCCGTAAGATTTACTCTGTTCATACTGAATTAAGGTAACAAGTAATCTGCTTTCTAGAATGGTGTTGTAGACATTAAGTATTCTGTAGAAAGATATAGAACACGAGATTTGAACTATGAACCATCACATTTTATATGATGTTTGATCATTTGACAAGTCATGGGGTTAGGAAATACTTTTAGGATAGTAATGACTCTCAACAGCTCTACGTAGATTAACTCAAAATAGGAACTCAAAATAGGAATAAAGCCACAGGTAAAACACTTGCTAGTTGTAATTTTCAATGTCTTTCTTCCCAATGTGTGTAGCATTTAGCTTTTGCTTATTGGCCTCTCAAAAGTAATGAGAAGTCGTGTTTATTCATCTAGAAGTCAGTGAACGTGGCTTTCGTATGGCTTTGATTGACTAGTCATTGACCATCAACAATTTCCCTTATATTTTTCAACATGTTAGTTCTTTTAACTCACCTGAATTAGGTGAGTTTTGATTTTCTCATGTTCTGTTTCACTCTATGATGTCATCCTTCTCATTGTAACATGTGGCATCTTATTCATCTTGTTTTGGTAGGATGGTGAGAGTGAGTGTTCTTAATGATGCTCTTAAGACCATGTACAATGCCGAGAAGAGGGGGAAACGTCAAGTCTTAATCAGGCCATCCTCCAAAGTCATCATCAAGTTCCTTCTTGTTATGCAAAAGCATGGTACATTATCTTGGTATTGTAAGTAACATTTTTTATCCTCTAAGATACTTGTTGTTCATCACAGTTCTTAAATTTGTCTGTAGGTTACATTGGGGAGTTTGAGTATGTAGATGACCATAGATCTGGAAAAATTGTGGTTGAGCTGAATGGAAGGTTGAACAAGTGCGGGGTTATTAGCCCTCGGTTTGATGTTGGAGTCAAAGAGATTGAGTCCTGGACTGCCAGATTGCTTCCGTCTAGACAGGTTGGTGGCTTTTTATAAACCCTCGTGTAAATATGCTTGAAGATCTATCTGCCTGTATTGTTTCTTGTCTCTATTTTTCAGAAGTTCGCAAGTTGTGTATACATGAACTTCTTTTTGACTGTTTTACACTAGGGACAGAGCTAACTTCTAGTGCCAATTATGAGTATGTCAAAAATACAAAGTCGCAGTTCTTGTTTTGTCCATACTTATTCTTTATAACATTGAATCATTTTTGGCTTTAGATAAACTCCTCACTGGCTTTTCCTCATGTACCTTATCAGGTTTTCTCCTTGTTAATATCTGCATTCTCATAATCTGTTTACGTGGTGCAGTTTGGATACATTGTGCTGACCACATCTGCGGGGATCATGGACCATGAAGAGGCCAGGAGAAAGAATGTTGGTGGGAAAGTGCTCGGCTTCTTTTACTAATCCGAGTCATCAAGGATTGCTCCTGAGTTTTCCACATCTGCCGAAACCAATAGCCCTATATTCTTAGGCAGATTTGAACTCCATTTCGTGCTAGATTTTGTACTTTCTGGAATTTTATTTGTATTGAAGTTTGAGATCTTCAATTGTTATTTTGCATTACGCTTGTTTTAAGTGGATACTGGATTGCTGTTTGCTTGCTTGTTTTGTGGATCTGAATGAAACAGAATGAAGATTTGAGTGTTACTTGCATTGCGTTGTACAATTGCATCTTCGATGTTTTTTGATAAGCGTAATGTGGTATGGAGATGTCTTTGCGCATCAGTTACTGCTTTACGTCGAAAGTATTTTATCCATGTTTGTTTGGCCATGATGCTGAGTGTTATCTATTTCCATCTTTGCTACATGCGAATGTAACAGAAGTGCACTCATGATCCTGATTGGATGCAATGCATGATCTCATTCATTGTTGTTGCCTGTAGTGATAAAAGTTCACCATTTTCCACGAGGTTAGTGTTTTCCAACGTTAATGTTGCACTCGATTTTCAGCATAGATCTGTTAGGAGCAATGGGATCGTAAAAGGATTCATAAGATTTCGAAGATGCCAATACAAACATCAAGAAGACAAATACGATCTAACAGTAAAAATAAAAAGCACCGTAAACCAAATCGTTACAGGAATTCTGATATGCGTTGAAAGAGAATAAGAAATATACTTCAGCAGCAAAATTTCCAACACCAAGTATAAATATCCGATTCTCTATATGGAAATTTCTTGTGATGGAGCCATGAAAACGAACTTATCATCGTCATCATCATACTTTCTCAACAATAAAACTAACACAATTATAACCGCAGTTCCAGATCGAGTTCCTCCTCCCTGATCTCCTCACCGTGATGAACCTCATTATTTGACGTCGAAGCCCGGCTCGAGAATAAGTCCAAAAGCGGCAGCTCGACCATAGGCTTCTTCAAAGCCGGCCCATTCGTTGTTTTCCCTCTATTCAGACGATCTGACTTCAGCGTTACTTGATTCTGAACAAGAAGTGGCTGCGGCAAAGCACTTGTTGGAAGCATTGAAAAACCACCAGAAGGCCACCAAGGAGGTTCCTGTCGTGGAGGCGAACACGATGATCTTTTCTTCGAGATCTTCTTGGACTGATCGGTCGATTTGTTTTCCCTTTTATGCTTTCCCATGTGACCTCCTAAAGCAGTTCCTGTCTCGAACTGGTCGTTGCATACAGGACACTCGTGGGTGTTCAGTTCAGCCTTGTTCTTCAGTGGTCTCTTGATCTTGTTGCTGTGTTTTGTAGTCTGACCTTCCAATGAATTCTTAGAAGTGAAAGCCTTGTCAACAATCTCGGGTGGAACAAGATTTTCTGGCGAGGATGATTTCGTTGTGACAACGGATTTGACAGACGCATCCAACGAGGGAGACTTTTTCTCATCATAGTCCTTCATGGAGGTTAGGACCGCGGCAACCATATTCTCTTCTGGTGTTGTTTCGCTCATGGCTGGCGTATCCAATGAGAGAGACTTGTTCTTATCATAGTCCTTCAAGGAGGTTAGGACCTCGACGACCATATTCTCTTCTAGTGTTGTTTCGGTCATGGTGATGGATGGAGAGATTTGGCAAGTATTTTTTTGATGTTAGGGTGTGCATAATGAGTGTTATTTTTATAGGAAGTAAACTTGAGGACAAAGTCATATCTTACACTTCTCAAAGATTATTGCCAAAAAGATATACTACTATTGTTATAAAAATAAAAAAGTGGGAGAGAGCGTTGGTAATTCCCGCTTTTTGTCCATCTTTTTAGGAGATTTATTTCAACACTATATAGAATTTAAGTTCTCTTTGACATGATGATTTAATTGAGGTGTAATCCATGGCTGCGTCTAGTGTATCTCAGATCTTCATGTCCCATATGCCAAGTTTTCCGCCTTCTGTATCTCAAGTTTTTTTGTTTTTTTAAATAAAGCTCTATATCTTAAGATTTGTTGAGTGTTCTATTTCTATATGTCAAGTTCTTCCATATCACATGGCCCACACCGCCAAAACTCAAAACATGCGACAAAAATTAAACACAGCATCAAACACTGGTTCTATTATAGATCCCTTGCTGTGCTTGAGATCCCGTTTTGAGTTTCCCTCGGTTAAGACACTCATACTAGAGATAAGGAACGTAATATCTTACTATTGGTTATGCTATCGTCGGACATAAGATATCACAATCCCACCAGCAGCACCAGCAAAATTTCAGCTTATATATTCAATCGGTTTCTTAAGATAATTCGGAATAGCAAATGGAACCATCATTAGCTCACATTTGCATCTTTGCAGCGCAGGTGTGGTGAAGGTAGTAGAGGTAAGCTTCAAACTTGCTCGTTCAATCGCCCTCACTCGACACCAACTGCTTTGGTACAGTCTTGGGCGTCATTGACAGCGCTGCTGGCAATCTCACTGTTGATCAGCATCTTCGCTGGTTGTGACTTAGGCTTCCTTGGAATGCATTTGGTTCGCATCCCTTCCATCTCCTCCGTTATACTCATATCCGAGCTCCTGCAACAAAATTTGGCCAGAACCCACATTAGGCTATTGCACAAGGATATGCAATTAGTCACTCAGGAGAACTGCAAGTTCAAAGAGAACTGTCAGTTCACACATCCGGTACTGTTTTATAGAAGATCCATCAATCGTATAATAAAGAGAAGGATTAAACACCCTATTGCGGTTCTTTTCTTATTTTATGCCCCTTATTGCCCTAGGCGACACATGCTACAATGGCCGGGACAAAGGGTCGTGATCCCAGGAGGGTGAGATCACGGAGGCACATCTGAATACTCAATAGTCAACAGCACAATCGGACAATTGCAGAAAGGGGAAACTTTAAGTTAGCAACTAGGGAAGCTATAAAGAACATGAGCACAGTAATTCAAGTTAAGAATTAGGACAGATTTCAACATTACAGGATTTCAGAACACAGCATTTCAAGGTGAGAGTGAAACTGCCTAGCTAAATCACTTAAGTGAATGAACAACAATTCACATGGCAAGTAATAAGCAAGAAGACATGGCCAAGTTGTAGCTAGGGCGACATCAGTACGTGCCATGAAAAGACAGTAAATGAAACAAAGCTGAGCAAGAACAATGCTGAAGATGAGCAACAAGTGCTTAAAGGTTCAACAAAACAGCGAAGGGCCAGCAGCACAGATGTTTACCAAGAAAAGAGTTGCTGCCACAATCATAGCAAGGGGCCACAACGTACAGGGCAAATAATGGATCTGCTATCCTGTAATCCTGACCCCAATTGGAATCCCTTCCACCAGTTATAAATGTTTAGGAATGCATCAAAAGTTTCCAATTTTCTTCTGAAAGAACACATATGGATTTGCACTTAACAATAATGTCTAAAAGGGGAGCTGTAACTATGATTTTTGCATCGTTTTACCATGACTGTCATGCATGGACGACGTTGTGCTAACCAGTGGCAAGTATCGAGTTCACCAGTTGATTCATATAGTATAGAATCATCTCAAATACCGATGATGATACTATGAATACCGAGCAACCACATTCTAAGGAATTCTTTGATATTCATCGTTACCGTTTAAGCCACACATACAGGTGACAGAAGTTTCAGTGTGACAATCACATTGAAAATGATGACACCAGATGCCATAATATCATGTGTTGGAGTTTAGATCAATCCAAACCATAGAATCACACAACCAAATTCAGAAACCAATCAAGGACTACAGTTCTCCACCCAAATCAAACTTTGACAATGACAGTGCACAACATGACAGTGATTGACACCTCAGAACTCACAAATCATGGGAAAAACACTCACACACACACTTCAAGACTAACACAAGAAAACAAAACGCAAAAGAACAATACAGATTGAAAATGCAGAAGAAAATCAGAGCCAGCAAAGCCAAGAAAAGGAAACAAAAGATGTGAAAAGACGACTCACCGATCTGCATTGTAAGAAGATGATCTCTTCAGACCACCCTGAAACTCATCCTTGTTCGTCTCCATCACCAAGCTCCCACTGTAATACTCCTCAATCCCCTCACCTCCACCGCCTTTCCCGTTCCCAAACCGACTGCTGCTACAGCTACTAACCTCGTCCCCCTCTCGATTCCCGCCACGCGACAGCCTCGGCTTGGAAACCAACGACAACCCGTGATGATGATGATGACGACGCCGATGATGCCGAACCACTCCATGGTCACGAAACGACGTCGAGCCGCAAGATATCAGAGACATGAGAACCGATGACGCTTTCATCCTCCCGCTCGGACAGTAGCTGCTCACCGTCGTCCGACTCTCGTCATTCTGCTGTTGTTGTTCTTCGTTGACGGTCGAGAGGATTACACGCCCGTCCGCCGTCAACGTCGTCTCGAGAGTCTCCGGGCTAGAATCCGAGGGCGGAGGCGAGATCTCTTCAGTGTTCAGCTCCGTGCTCTGTTCCTGGCCACCGTCATTAGTTTCTGGCTTTGTTTCATCTTCCTTGTTCAGAGATTGCCTACGGCGGCGGCTGTCGTCAGTCTGAGTAGATGCATCTGCGGCGGCGGATTTCGTGGAATCGGCTCCGTTGGGATCGGATTTGTAGACTTTGTACTCTTGGAGATCGATTGAGCTCCAGGACTGATTCCTTCTATGACTCCTTGGCGCTTGGATAACCGGCTGGTCATCAGGTTTTGCAATATGAGGCAGCCTTTGTGAGCTGGAGGATGCAGATGATGCTGTTGTTTCCGAGTTTATTGAAATAGGATTCGATTGGAGAATAATCTGGGAGCCTTTGAGAACGTAGTCTTGCCCCTGCACTGGGTGGATGAAATCGTCCTCTTCCAAATCGTGCCATACGTATCCGTTCTTGTAGCTCCTGTAATTATCATAATCAATTTCAGTTCATTGTTGCAATGCATAATCAACCAGAACGTTAGAACAAAGAGGCATTTGCAGGTAGGTACCTCTTTGAGGACCATGAGTACTGGCTAGCCATGCCTTTTCCACGAAGCAAGTTCAACCTGCTAATCACATCTGCAACCAAAACACAATAACGTCATTGTTGAAGCTGCGTTCACAATCATGGGATGCAACATGACCATGTTGTTGTATGAATTGAATACCTTTGAGGAAAAGGCCGTCGGAGGCGGCGGAGAGAGGGACCTCCATGAAGTGAGGATGTTCAAGCTGGCCATTTCTGCACAGGTAGTAAACCACATG
>JAOVYX010002289.1:0-11916 GCA_035668315.1 Drosera spatulata
AGTTCAGAATCAATAGTTCAATAGTCTGATCAAATAAAATTCGTGATTAAGTTCCAAAAATCAAGGATCAATACTTCCAATACAAGAATTTTCGTATCAGAAATCAACCACATTAGAATCGGATACCTGAGCTGCGACCGTATGAGACCTCGTAGGAAACAACTTAGTGATACAAGCTGTATTAAATCCATGCTCGGATAAACCAATCGCCGCTCTCAGACCAGCTCCTCCCGCTCCAACCACCACCGCATCATACGTATGATCAACAATCGTATACTCCGACCTCGTCGCGGCCTGCATGAATCACTCACATCAATCACAACATGAACCTCAAATCCATCACTCAAAACTCTTATCAATTCGGACAACAAAATGGGACACGCAACACGATCACACTCTACAAAATCCAAATCGTAAAGGAAAACAACGACCAATCAAAATCACATCGCTCGAACCTACGAGGTTCTATTCAATCAAACAACAGAATACAAATGCGAGTATCAGATCGATGCAGAGAAATTTACTTACCGATTCTGATGAAAAGAGCCTCTTCAACCGAGACGCGGCGGATCGAGACGAGATCGATTCCGCCGCGGCGGCGGAGGAGCGGAGGCGGCTAACGCAGCGCCACATCGTCGATTGAGCTCCAGCGAGGAATCGCAGGCTAATGAATTCAGACGACAAAGGAAAATGATGACGACAACAAATTTGGGGTTCGGCGTTATTGGATTTGCTGGCTCGTTGGAACAGCACCTGGATTTGGTGGTATTAACGGAAATGCCACTCTCCTGGTTTCACGTGTGGCGTCGTTGTGGGGAATGAATGGCTGGGATGGGTTGGATGAATCGAGGGAGAATTGGGGATTTTGGTTGCCACGCTGTCGTGAGAGTGGCCACGACGCCGTCCGATGGAAAGTGGGGTTACGTGGCGGCAGGATAACCACTCGGTTGTTAGGCTTCCGTGTTGTTCGGCCAGTGCACACCATGAACTGGCCCATAACGAGGCCCATTAAGCCCAAAACATGGGAGTTCTTGTCTTGATTTGCCAAATTAATTCATCGGAACTATGTTTGGGCTGTCTCATAATTTTAACATCATTTTTCAGACATTGTCAGTCGGGATTAGTTGAGTTGTTGCATTTGATAATGCTTTGCATGTTTCACGTATTGGTCACTCTTGACTGCTGTTCGGTGCCCAATTCTTCTGATTCTGATGTAGTAATTATCAGCAAATAGTGCTGATTAGTTCCAAGTTTTTGACCACATGTTGAGCCTTTGACGAGCGAGCCTTCCTGTGCTAAGTACTATATGATGACACATCACAGATCACTCAAATGAGTACATCAAAAAATACAACTGTCTATCAAAATTGCGATTGTTGCTTATACAAGCAACATGAGTTGCATACTGCGTGGAAAAACAAAACCAACTGCTATAATTTGATAGGAGCTTCAGCTCGGAACGTATGTCATCTCAAAGATGTGCTATAATCAAAATCCGACCAGAAGCTGCCTCACAGATAAGATTGTACTTAAAGGCATCTCCTGGTTAGCGGGAATCCAGGTTGCTATAAGAATACTGCGTGTAGAACCTAGCAAACTTAATGGAGAGACTTCAAGTGGAAAACTTGGCAACTAGGTTTGTAGGACGCTTTCGTTGCTGCCTGCTCGAATTTCTTCGAAGCACTGTCATTCTCTTCCAAGCCAATCTGAAGGAAGAATCGCACCCACCAGGACTGACTGCGCATTTTGGCCTGAATGGAAGAAGGTTTGGAAGACATGGATAGAAGTTAGGAGTCAGAAGAAGAAACTAACATCGAGAAGTTGTACAGGAAAAGGAGGCATACCGGTCGTCCAAACTTTGATGGTTCAACCACTCTGGCCCTCTGTTGCCTAGGATAACCTGTGATTCAAAAGCGCAGCATCAGAAGCAGACTCAGTAGTTTCCATAAAATGATATCCCAGCCCTTGTGATAGACTGCAAATTTTATGAGTCCTTCAAACCAGAATTTCAAAATGACCCGCCACAAAAGAGTTCAGTGCGTTTGCAAATGTCTAGAATGGAGGATGAGTTGCTAAACTACATGTGACCCGAGCAAGCAGACACATCAATCGCTAAGTTCGTAAAAGTTGGAACAACTCAGAAAAGATATGCTGGACTGTGTTCAAGTAGGCAGTTATTTTGTCCTTTCAGACTTGCAGGAATTTCGGAGAAATTTGAGAATGATGATTCCAAGGTTACCGGTGAATATGACCACCCCACCACTAGCCACTCTCGCCAGTTCCGGAACAGTCTTGTTAAGGTACTTCGGGGACAGGTAATCCAGTGTGTCAGACACAATAACTAGAGAAAAAGACTCCGAGCTATATGGAAGAGGGAACTTGACATCAGCAACGCGCACAACGCCTTTCACAATGAGGCTCTTGCAGCTTGCGTCGGCATCCTCGATTTCATAAGGTTCGACACCCCAAGCTTCAGTATCCTCTTCTTTTAACAGTTTAGAGACAACTGCACAGGTGTCTGGACCCACGTGCAAAACCTTGTGCATACCATCACCGTAGGTTTTTTTCAGGATGGGAATTGCTCTTTGAGCCTCTAGTGTTCCCGAGAACTCACCTGTAGGAACATGGAAATGCAATCCGCGTGTTAATAAAGCAAAAGTAATGCCACGCTGCTTAGAGAAGCTTATACGCACTGTCGTGGTTAAATAAGAGATCTTCAGAAACGTTATACCAACTTCTGTAATCAGCGTACCATTGATTATCTTAATTATCAGTATTATAGACTAGCATCCACTAAGTAGTGCCAAATTCTCATGCTCACTATAGGCTAAGGGATAAAGCCACAGACTGGTTCAGCTCCAGTTCATATAAAAGCGTCATTAGCATCACACCACTATCCCAGATATATCAACCAGTCTGACCTCAAAAAATAAAAGATTTGGTCATCGTTGTCAATATCATCATCATGTATGGGTCTTTGCGCCCCACTAACTGGGTCAACAGTATTAATCCGCCTTTTCCGCCTTGTATAGTAGAAAGCAACTGAGAAATTGCCTATGATATCAGCTAACTAATCTAAATACTGAGAAAATTATTCCAAGGTCTATAGAGCAAGCAGGTTAGTGACTCGAAAAGGAAATTTAAAAATGAAAAATGATGGTTTACCTTCAATCCTACTCACGACTTGCTTCCGACCTGAAAGATATCAAATCATGAGCATCATGAAATAACAATCAATGTTTATGACAGCAAGAAACCACATGTAGAGGATTCCATACATATGTATATCAAAGTGACTGAGATAGTAAGGTGCAGCCGTGCAGGATATCAAGGAATGGAAACAAACCTGAGCCAGCGTACAAGTAGCCAAGAAAAAAGAAAGCACCCTGCAAGCATAAAACAGAACACAGAAATTAAGAATGGGCTCATCATAACTGGTCATTTCTGCAGCGCTAAAGGCTAATTAGCTATAGATATGGTAGGTACCAATAGGACAAGTGTAACCGACAACACGGGAGAAGAGCGTGTCTTAGACGAGAAAGCTCCTCCCAAGGAAAACCCTCCATTTCCGGCAAGTCGCCTGGCAGGATTAATAAGCCTTCTCGACATGAATGCTACCTTCAAAAGCTAGACCACTCACAACAGGCCAAAATAACACCTGAAACTACGAGACGGATACATTTTAGTTCCAAAGCGAGATATAAGTTGCCGACCCAAGCGCCCAAATTATCCATATCACCATATAGGATTCAACCAAGAGAGCAATGATCAAACAATAATAACACATTCAAACCCAATGGTCACCCCTTCCGCCCCCATCCGGTCTCGAAAAAGAACACCAATTGACCGCGGTAGTTTTCGACCAAGGACTACAACTTAAGAAAGGAATTGATTCAGACACATTTATTTCGTCGGTTGAAAATTGTTTCCTATGGAAGTCCAAACCCCAACTCATCCTCTAATTTCTCACAGAGTCGATACCGTTCCCTAACACAATCGCATTCGCACCATATGAACACAATCAATTAAAACACAGCAAACACATTCCATGATTCGATCTCAAACCATTTCGATCAATTGACCAAATCATCTCACACACTCTCCCGTAGATCTGAACACCACCAAATCACAAAATCGCCAAATCGATCAACCTAAAACGACACAAAAATCATCATAATCATATCAACATTAGTCACGAGAAGAACGAAATCGAATCTCGATTTGTTTCACCTCACAATCTCACAACAAGAAGACTCGGTCTCGCTTCATCACGAGAATCCGAAACCCGAATCCGAATACGATATGTGGGGGAGCTATACGGATCTGTGAGGATGTATTGAATGATGATGATGATGGCGGTGTCGGTTTGGTTTTGTTTCGTTTTTGTTGGCGGTGATTTGAGGGGGAGTGGGGAAAGTGTTTTGTCAGTCAGTGATTCAGATTTCAGGGGATGGCACTGTCCTACTATTTCGACAGATCGGTTCATTGCTGATAGGCAGCGAGTTTAATCATGGCAATTATTTCTAACTAATCATTGTTGGGTATATACGGAAGGTTTAACTTCTTTTTGTGCGTAGATACCTTTTTCTTTGTGCCTTTTTTTTAATTTTTTGATGGAAACGAGAAGTATTAATAGAGGAGAATAAATTCGTTTTCTTTATTCACTTGATGTATCTAAAAAAAATCCAAAGATTAATAAAAGAGAATAAATTCGTTTTCTATGTTCAACTCGTTGACCCATTTACTTATTCATTACAATAAATCCATTATTATAATTTTTTATTTAAAAATGAATTAAATAAATATTAAAAATTAAACATTATTTGGCATGCTGAGTTGAAAGGTTATAAACCACATGAAATAGAGTGCAGATGCATTACATTATGAAATGACGTGAGTATTCCTTAAAAAATGTCGTACTCTTAAATAAAAACGATGATTTTTCTAACGGAAGATGCCCTATTTACTTTTGATATGTAATGAATATACTCCAATAAAAAACACTAGATGAACACTATGATCTTATTCATCTAATCCTTTCAATTTTTCTAAACAAATGTAAATTCAATATAAATGAAACATGGATAACTCAATCATAAGTAATGACACTATTATATAACCTACAACTAATTTTCTACCTAAAACCACCACTCATCTTTATTTATATCATTGATCCTCTATATGGACGGCGTAGATCAAAACATTTGATACAAGTGACTCTAACATCAGGAATGTTCCGCATCTGCATAGGAGATTTTAATAAACAAATTTGAAGTGTGCACTTCTATCAGATCTGATAACTTATCAGCGCTATTTCCCGTTTCCTATGTATAATTGATTCGAAATAGCAACACAGTATATACGAATTCAAGTTATGATGGTTCATCCATTATTTTGAGTTCAAATTAAACAATGATAGTAATTTAAGAGTAACAAGTTCCGCCATAGTATAAAAATAAGGTCGAGTTCGCGAGCTCGACAAATTCAATGATCCTGCCAAAGCAGCCCGATGGTTACCCTCATAAGCATGCCTACCCAAAAGGCTTAAACCAACATGGCAACATGAACCGTATGCCATTCAGAAGATGCAAGGATTTCAACATGCCATTGTTTGTGACTGGACAAGTTCAAGATCTTGACGATTAGCGGACTAGATGTACCTCTTCACCTCTTGTGCTCAACCGCGCAACTTCGGATAAAAGACATTCTTCAACGACAGAAGACATAGAGCGAAAAGCAATCCTTTGTAAGAACTTGAAGCGGGCAAGTCAGAGAACGAGGGTCCAATGAAGAATACCAGTATATAATTCTTTCCTGCAGAAGCACTACTTCTCAACAGCAACGGCAGCATCTTCTTCAAAACGAGGCAACCTCCACTTACGATTGAATTCACATCGCTCAAATTTTCTCGTAGAATGTTGCGTCTTGTCAATTGCATCGAGCTTCTCATTGATGAGCTCCAGCATGAGGATATGTGTGAGCAGTTTTATCCACGTGGATCGTGATGGAAAAAAAAAGAATATATATATGTGTGTGAACTACCAATAACCTATCAGCTTAAGTTAAAAGAGTTTTGATAATTTTCTACCTTTGTTTTGTCGATCCTAAGACCTTTACATGACACAAGATGTGTCAATAGATTTCCTAACATGATCACATTCCCACCACATGAACACAATCAAATACATTCCTCGATTGGATTCAATTCATGTCAAATAAATTGACCAAATCATCATGAGCTCTCTCCCTTAGATCTAAACTCCACCGAATCATAAAATCGTCAAAACGATAAACCTAAACGACACATGCATTTTCATAATCATATCAACATTCGACAAATCAAATCTCGATTCGTTTCACCTCACAATCTCATAAGAAGATGACTCCGCCTCGCTTCATCACGAGAATCCGAAACCCGAACCCGAATACGATCTTTGTGGGAACTATTCAAAACATAATATGGTAAATAATCTTATGACAAATAATCCTTGGATTAATGATCCCAAACATTATAATCCCTAAAACTTTCATGAAAATATTCCCAAAACATATAATCCGAAAAAAATAAAATAAAATCCAAACTCATATAATTTCAACTTTTCACTCTTCTCTCCCCTCCGTCTCCTTTCCGTCGACCCCAAATCGTCATCTCTTATCTTCAAATTGGACAATCATCATCCGCCTATCATCATCATCAATTATAGCATCACAATCGAACCTAAACCGTCTGTGGAACCCAAACCGTTTGTGGATCTGATCTCTTGAAGTTATCGAACTCTTGAATTTTGTATAGGTGAGCCGTTGATATCGTCTTTGGTTCTTCCTATCTGTTGTGAAATATCAACTCAGAAAGAGCAAATGGGAAAATACAGTTTAACGGTTAAATATTTAAGACCGTGTTTTCGTTTTGGCCGGAAAAAATGAGTTCAAAGAGTCTGGATTTGTTTTTGTATCTTTTTGATTTTGTTTTCGTTATTGTTGGTTTGATTTTGAACAATTTTTCTAGGAAGTTGATGTTATGTTACAAGTCAATAAGGACGTTCTTTTTATGACTGAGAAGATTTGAACTGACGCATTGTTTTATATACTTGACGCACTATTTTTTGGCGCACTGTTTTATATACTTGGTGTATTGTTTTCTTCTGACGTGTGTATTAATTTCTTCTGACGCACTGTTTTATATACTTGGTGTATTGTTTTCTTCTGACGCACTGTTTTATATACTTGGCGTACTGTTTTCTGACGCACTGTTTTATATACTTGGCATACTGTTTTCTGACGCACTGTTTTATATACTTAACGCATTGTTTTCTGACGCACTATTTTATATACTTGGCGCACTCTTTCATGTGCTCTGTTCCAGTGCCTTATTTTAGTCAACCTATTTCTTTGCGATGTTTTGGCGTCTGATTTTTTTTTTTTTTTTTTTTTACGATGAAACACTAGATTCTGATAAGATATGATCACGTTGGAAAGATTCGGAGAAGATTAGAGGGTTTGAGAATTGATCAACGGCTTGATTTCGACGAATTTTTGGGTTGTTGATTGAACTCCGACGTACTTTTGACTATGGATGGGGTTTGGGGTGGTGCTGG
Source organism: Drosera spatulata (assembly GCA_035668315.1). Lineage (NCBI taxonomy): Eukaryota > Viridiplantae > Streptophyta > Magnoliopsida > Caryophyllales > Droseraceae > Drosera > Drosera spatulata. The sequence goes on from JAOVYX010002289.1 coordinate 7,596, forward strand.
AAACGAGTAATGATTTGGGGGGGGGGGGGTGATGTTTGGATCAACATAGTGCGGAAGTTGATCGTGTTTTGGGCTTTGATTTGAAATTGTAGTGGAAGGGAATTATTTTCCCGACTTGTATGAGTTGAGAATTTTTCTATTTTTTAATTTTTGAGAATTTTCCCATATGTTTATTAGGTGATATTTTTATGAGAAAAAGGTGAAAATGATGTCTATCATTCACAGTGTTCTCTCTGCAAATCTAAGTCCCACATCCGTTTTTTCAGAGTTAATTTTGCTAATCTTTTTTTTAAGTTAACTTTATCTTTGCTTTGTTGTTTCTTTATAGAAAAGGTGTGTACCGTGCGTTCCGATTATTCTTATCTTTATTTAAACTAATTTGCTCTTCGGACGCTGCACCATTTTTTAAATTTTTATTTCAACCACTTATCATATTACTTGTTGGCAATTTCTGTCTTGTTGTTTTAGGTTACTATGTCATGGGGACAGGCATGATCAAGATATGATACAACATGCTTTTTCTTTCTTTCTTTTTTTTTTTCTTCTTTTTTTTTGTACAAAATTTTTCTTAGAAAGATGTATCAAAGAGGTTCACGTCTTTTTACTTCTAAGTTCTTTCAGCATGCTACGTTACATAGAATAATTGATGGCATAACTGCATACAAAAAATACATGAAGAACTCGGATCCATTGAGCACACTCACACACTTGAATGAGATAGCTTGATCAATCTCGTTCATATCCTCGTCGCTTGATTGCAAATAGCGGCCATTCATCCACCTGGACATTAAAAAAAGCGGTACATATCAGTCTTCTATAATTGATGACATAAAATTATTGATATAGAAGTGGTCATTTAAACTATAATATCAAACTGGATGCTTAAGATAAAAATAAGAAGAGAAGGACAACCAGGAATTGCTCATGGGAAAGATCATTCCGTTCCCACAACGCTCTAGCATTTCAAGATAAGTGCCATCCCAGAGAGAAAATTACTAATCAGTATAATGTAAATAGTTAGTTCACTAGGGCAGGATAATTGAATATAGAATAGGCTCAAACATTGTACCTTACCTTAACAGAATCAAATATAACAGTAGAATCAAATATAGCAGTAGCATCACCCTTGTCGGCTCGCTCAATCATAAACGTCTATACTGTAATAAACCCATTAAAAAGAAAAGGAAAAAATTTCAGCGATAAAAGTCTATAAATTCAAGGTCAATTGTATTAACATCCGGGAATGGATAATGGAATGGCTAACCAAGATCCTAAAGGTGTAAAATTCATTTTTGGTGCCTTCTCCCCAGCCCAACAATGCTTAGTAGTTCATCATTGCTTGCGGCAGATAGCCCATTTCTTTGAACTGTAAAAACAATTGCAGAAAAGTTGTTTTAACCTTCTCTCTAAAATCGACAATTCATCTTAAACTATTAAGAAAATCATCCTACTGAACAACCTGACCCATAGAAGTTGCACCATGCCGCTTTGACAGGAAAGAAAATTGAGCAAAGTATGGCCCATGAAACAATACAGGAAAGAAAATTGAGCATATGACAACTACAAGAAACAATACAGGAAAAAAATTGTGACTTGAAATAAGGGACGTCCTTTACAACTACAGAATCAAATACAATTATCCTTGACAAACTGTAGTAAATTCAAATTGAATAAGCTTAAAATCGCTCTATATATAAAAAATACAGAACTGCGAGGACAATGCTCCACGACTTACCAAATTTTGAACAAGTCTTCCAGTGTGAAACCACATCGATATTCCACATACCTCAATTATCAAAAGCACGTCTGACCTAATCAGATAGATCCCCTGATGATGAAATAATTCACAATTTGATGCATATGACGATAAAACACAAAAAACCAGAATTTTTTCGTCAAGGGGCAATGTCGGAAGAAGCTTACAAAAAATAATGAAATTAAGAAATCGAAGTAGAAAGTCGCCCCGGGGAGCATAAATGTGTCAAGAGGCAACCTGCAATAAGAACATGATAAAAAGGACGAAGAGCCGACTTTGAATCGGAGAAGAGTCTATGGAGACGCTGATTTTGATGAAGATAGAAAATAATCACTGCTTGACCATGCAGCGAACGAAGACTACCGTCACAAAATGAAGATGTAGTTGATTCGAAAGAGAATAGTAACTGTCCTAATACGATGGAGCCATTGAATTAATCCAAAATCAATTGAACACTTTTAATAACAAATTGTTTTCTCATCCAAATTATGAAAAAAAACATGAAAAAAAATTATGAGACATAAAACCCTTTGAAATGCCAAATTGAATATACATTATTGAATATCATATTTAATGGTCTAATTTCAATTACCAATATATCCCTCGTATCTTTGAAATTTACAAAATTGTCATGTTATTCCATGAAAATGACATACCATAGAATGCACGTGATTTTGTAGATTTAGAATATATATGAATTTCATAATTAGATTACATTGTTTTTTATATTGATGAATTATTTTATTAATAAAATAGATATTTGAAGAACTTGGTTGGATAGTGTAACGCCCCGGCCAAATCCTTGCTACCGGGTCGTCACCAAGAACCGCTCGTCAGGCTGATAACTGACCCCACAGACCAACACTAGTCTTTTCAGTGCGTTTTGGCCTCACTCGCGCACACCCAAAGAAACTTTCCAGGAGATCACCTCCCAGCATTACTCCGTGTTAAGCACGCTTAACTGCGGAGTTCTAAAATGATATGCTACCGAAAAGAAAGGTGCAACTTGTTGATATAGGTAGTACTATCAAATCATTTAAGCATTTTCTTGGGGTATTACATACACCCCCGCTTAAAGAACGTAACGCCCTCGTTGCGACTTCAAGCATGACACACAGCCCCAGAACCTTCCCCCACTAGAGGTCTGACCTCGACCTCTTGTTCACAGGTCCAGCACGCGGTCGCAGGGTTGCTCTGATACCATACTGTAACGCCCCGGCCAAATCCTTGCTACCGGGTCGTCACCAAGAACCGCTCGTCAGGCTGACAACTGGCCTCACAGACCAACACTAGTCCTTTCAGTGCGCTTTGACCTCACTCGTACACACCCTGAGAAACTTCTCAGGAGGTCACCCATCCTAGCATTGCTCCGTGTTAAGCACGCTTAACTGCGAAGTTGTAAACTGATGGGCTACCGAAAAGGAAGGTAGTACTATCAAACCATTTAAGCATTTTCTTGAGGTATTACAGATAGTTTTACATTCTATCAGTTTAACAAATTTCTTAAGGTATGGACTATTTTTTCCATAAGATAATCAATTGGTATTATGAAGGTTTGAGAGATTTTTACCATTTATAGTTGAGGAACTAATATCCCAAATATCCTATTTTAAATTAAGGAAAAACATTTATGTGGCATACCACACTTAAAGTGTAGCAAGAGGATAATGGTGGAGATTTTTAGTTGATATTTTTTTAAAAAATTTGAATAAAGAATAAAAGAAAAGTGATAACATATAAACTAATAATCAATTAACTTAAAATCTACATCGTTGGATTTTACTGACACAGTAATGACACACTAATAGTGAAACTGACTTTTTCTTTTCCATGATAAAAATAACAGAAAATTACTCCAACATATAATTTTGAAAAATTAATTCCAAAAACATCCATATGAAATTTTAATTCCCAAAACATACAATTTTAACGTTTCTCTTTTCTCCTCTCACAATCTCATCTTCTTCCTCATTCTCCTCCTCTTCTTGCTCTCATTCTCCCTCTCCGACCTCTCCGCCTCCACATTCGTCCTCCTCGCTCTCCGCTCCGTCGTCGTTGACCGCACCCTCATTTTCTGGTCTCTTTCCGTCGCCACATTTTCGTGCTCGACAATAATAGTTTCAGGTGCATGATAAAGCTCAAGCACTTTTCTGATCAGTCAGTCTTCTCAGGTAAGCTATAACCATAAGGATTCTTTCTATAGCCTAGTTCCACTGATCGCGACATATCTCTGCGATCCAATGTTTGATAGGTTCAGGGGATTTTCAAGTGGATTTATAGGATAAATGTGGACAGTAGGGGATGTAAGGAAGGTGTTTGACGAAATATATGAGTGGAACAATGTTGATCAAATGTTAAACGATTTTGTTGTAAAAGTTTTGTGTTTTTTTGGCATTGTTTTGTTCATCATTAGAATATTTTTTTGTAGTGCTGCATGTATGAGTAAAAATATTTTTTCCCTTCAGACGTTCTGTTTTTCCCTTCAGCCACCTTGTTTCGAAACAGAACGCCCTGAGTAAAGTGTCGTCCTGTTTCGAAACAGGACGCCTTAGTAAAGTGTCGTCC
>JAOVYX010002290.1:0-11916 GCA_035668315.1 Drosera spatulata
CCAACATTTCAAGGCAAAACGACACTAAAAATGCAATTTAGATAATTTAAAGGGAATAAAAACAAACGTTTAGAATAAAGAAATGATGTGTGATTTCATACACATCACGGTTGGACCGCTCCCACTGTTCATAAAGAGTCACTTGAGCTGGAGTGCTAGCATCTGTAACGGCAGGTGGTTTATCTTTCCTGATAGCATAATCCATATCCATGCACCCCAATTGTAAAAGGATCATATCCTTCCAAAATTTATAATTATCACCTTTAAGTTCGTGAACATCCATTTTAAAATCAGAGAAATTCACAAGTTGTAAAGCTGCATAACAAACACGCACATGCTTACTAACGTAAGGTAAATAAACTTAAAACGTGATTTATCCATCATAAATCATGTAAACAATATAAATCACATAACATAGAATTTGTCCGTGGGTTAAATTTCTAATTTAAATAAATTCATAATATTGAATGATAAAACTAATAAATTATATTCCTTTCTTAATACCTGTGGAAAATTTTAGAAAATAATCAGTTATAACATCCTAATTAATTACATCAATACAATAAAAAATCCTTGTGGGGTAAAATTCATTATATTAACATAATTAATCACAAATAATGTATTTAACCAAATAGATCTTGAGTCACTTAATATATTTATTTTAATCAACGAGAGATGTTGTGGCTAATCTCTAATCAACAAAATAAAAATAGATTACAAGACATTGTAACAATTTTTTTAAAAATTGTCCAAGTGTTATATAGCCTAAAGCTCTAATGACTTGTAATTTCCAAATGTTCCAGATACTAGATACGAAAAAAAAAAAAAAACAATGTCAACATCAAACCTATGTATTTTCCCATAATCAGTACAACAAAGTCAGAACCATAAAGTCAGAAACAAAAAACCCAAGTTCTGCACATAAAATCTCCCTCAACCGAACCATCATCATCTTGACCCCATAATAAATTAAATTAAATTGGGTGAAGATTCTCTATCGATTAGTGAGTCAATGAATAATCAGAGAAGTACGGATTGATATAGCGGCTCGATTTCACACATTCACATATTTAATTATGTAAATCAAATTGATAAATCAATTTGTACTAAACAACATAGCATGGAGGTTGCTCTGATACTAACTGTTAGAGACTCATTCAATCAATACTTTTTGAGGAAGCTTTAGAGATCTTACCTCCAGTCATGATTGTTTAAGTACGTAGAAAACAGGGAACGAAGATCACCATATGAATCTAAAAACTTGATTAACGGGTACTTATTAGAACAATCCGCTCCCTCACCGATGACGTGTGTGTTTTTATGGATGCGAGTGTTTGAATGTCTAGACTTGTGATTCTCATCTCATAATTTATTTATAACCTCCGTCCATCAAGAAAATTAATTATTTGAGAAGATATTATCACGGAATAAAAGATTTAGTTGATTTGATTTCCATAGGATGATAAACTGTAAAAAGAAAAACTTGGATCACAGTATTGAATTTATACATTATGATAATAAATAAATATATTAAATTCAATAGATATTAGTATACGGTCGGATTAGGGCTTAAAAATCGATTAAAATCGTGAAAGCAAACTAGATGGCGAAGCATTTGCTAGTTGATGAGAGCGAAAACATGCATCATTTTCGTATTTTTTGTTATGTGTTTTTTTGTCTTACTTTGAGTCGTTTTAGTTCCTTTTATGATTAGAGCGTCGATACTATCGTATTTCTTGTTTTTATTGCAGGAATGAAGAGTGTAGCGTGGTTTTGATTGTAAGCTGCATAGAAGAAGAATTGAAGCTGAATTTCTGAGAATCTGGTTGATCGTGAATAAACCGAGATGTGTCTATTACCTTTTGGGGCTTTAAAATTGAAGTATGCCAGTTTTTGAGTGAGCACGGGCCGTGCTAGATGAGCACAGGCCGTGCCAAATGCTTTCGGGTATTCTCTGAGCACGGGCTATGAGGTCTGCGCATAGGCCGTGCGTAGTGAGCACAGGCCGTGCCACCTACGCACGGTCGTACGTCCCATAAAAACTGCACAATCTTATCTTGCTATTTTGATTGAAGTTCGGTTGTTTTACATTTCATATATATACTCACTCCCAAAGATCGAAAAAAGAAACGATTTTAAAAGGGTTTTTCATCGGAGACGAGGCTGGGGTGGTGTCCAATTGGTCTTCTCTTCACACCTTTGACGAGTGGTTTATCTTAAACGACTCCAATCAACACTCTGTTGGATCATCATCATAGTGGAGTTGTAAACGGCTGTTTGAAAACCAATTATCATTGGTTGTTGTGTTTATACTCTACTCCTAATTGTTTGAAATGACTACTTTCAATTGTCTGTTGGAGTTGTTGTTTTTCTTCATGACTATGATAGCGTAAGACTATGATGGCATAGTAGGTTCTAATGAGAATTGATTTTTGTGTTTATTAATTTCATGTTCAGGATTTGTGATATAATATTCATTGTGTTGTTTTATTTTCAATTGTCTATTCTATGTATTTTGACTGATGACCTTAGGCATAAGAGAAGCATGTATGCAGTCAAGTCATTCTCTTTTGGTTGATAATAGTAGCAAATTTATAGGTGAATGTCATTCTCTTTTGGTTAACCTATGATCACATGAAAATGAGCATGATATGACGATAATCTGTGTTAGGTCAATGTCATGAGGTGTTAGAGAAATATTCATAACGCGACATGTTTAGTCTATGTTACATTCTCATTTGGACATAGAGTAAATGTGTTAATTTGGTTATATCATGCTTTACGGTAACTAATATTTTAATCGGTAACTCTTTTTTTGTCGAGCTTTATTATAAGCATCTATCATAAATGAACATGAAATGAAAATGGTAGTCAATGATTGAATCCATGAAGAGTGATAACTACGATCGTCATACACTTTATCAACTCAGATAAAAACATTTCAAAAACAGAAATCAAAAATATTTAGTTAAATTGTCTTTTCTCATTTTATTCTCGTTACAATCAAACACTTGTCCCCCCCCCCTCCCCCGCCCCTTCAGAGAAAAGTTTAGTAGATCAACTTAATTCACAAAATCTGTAAAGGCCGTTCTCTGTGGGATCGACTCGTATTCATCACTGCTACCTAAATTTAAGTATTCACAACTAGTAGTACGGATATAAATTCTAATTTGCACACCTTGCGAAGGATGTTGTCACTAGTGTACACCATGAATGAAGTAATGTATACTACACATTGCTCAAAATCAGTTCTATTTTTCTCTATTTAATTTCCTATGTAGTCATGGTATGTGGGCAAAAAATTAGATGTGATCATATCCTCCAACCAAATATGGTGCGTCTAACAAATTAGTTGAGACTTTCTAACAACTCAGACATATGCAGCAAGTCTACATCTAGAACAGCCTATTTGAGTCCACAATGATATTTGGATTTTACATGACAAAAATCCAAATGATGATAATTCTACGCCCATGACAATTGTAATACAGTATTTTGTTTGAAAATCACTACAGCAGAGCCCCATAAGCACAAAATGATCCATAATTAAGGATAACAATATTCTCTAATTTTACAGAGAAACTGTGGAGAATTGTTGTTACCCTTGATTATGGATCATTTTGTGCTTGTAGGGTTCTACTGTGGTAATTTTCCCTAGTAAATCCATCTGTGTAAATCAGGAATCCTCAGGTTGATCTGCAAGCACAGGATCGAGTTCATCAAATTGGTCAAAAGAAAGAAGTTCAAGTGTTCGTTTCTGTACAGAGGTTTGTTCTATCGAATTTGTTAACTTGTAACCTTGAGTTAAAACATTTTCACTTTATGTTGATACGCTTATTGTTTTCTTGATTGGTTATGCATCTAGTTTACCATTGAGGAAAAGGTGATTGAGTACGCTTACAAGAAACTTGCTCTTGATGCTCTGGTTATTCAACAAGGGCGCTTAGCTGAACAAAAAAGTGAGCACGGGCTAAATGTTGTATCCTGATTCCTCTAGTTCTTACATTGTCTCTCTTATTTATGCTCACATGGTGGTGTTGTGTTTGAATATAGCTGTCAACAAAGTTATGGATCGAATCATTTCCAAGGGAGAAGAATCAACCGCTGAACTTGATGCCAAGAAGAAGAAATTCACAGAAGATGAAATCAAGTTTAAGATGGATGACAGTATGTGAAATATTAATTGTGTTCTTGCACATGAGGAAATCTTGTTATTCTTTTCTTAGTAGTAACTTATATTTCTGTTCCTATGCAGCCGCTGATCTGTACGAGTTTGATGCTGAGAAGGTACCGCCTGCACTTGTTTATCATTTTAAGTTCTCTCTCAATTGTCTGGACATTGCTGAAATTGTTTTAATTTTATAGGATGAGGACAAGGTTGACTTCAAGAAGATTGTCAGTGAGAATTGGACTGAACCTCCAAAAAGAGAGAGAAAGCAAAATTAAGACTTTTTTTTTTTTCATTTAAGGCTGATATGTCTTCTATTGCTAGCTCTAGCAGTGACATGGCTTCTGGATGTTCTTTCCATTTACTCAGAATCTGAGTGCTTCAAGCAAACAATGCGTCAAAGTGATCCGGTCAGACCTAAGGAACCTCGAATTCCTTGCATGCCTCAGCTGTAAGTTTTTCCCCATTTTTGTTCTCCTTCCATTGGATTTCGAAAGGGTTTACGATTTCTTTTTTGGAAAGGATCGAATTTAAAAAGCTGGACTTTTGTTTCAGGCAGTATTTCCCATTTCAATGAACTGTATGAAAAAGAAGTGCGCAACGTCATGGTTAGTACCTAGCACCATGCTTGCTTGATTCTATTTTCTTTCCCTTTTCCCCAGTACTAAGTATCTAATGTAAACTTCCATTATTCAGCATCAAATACATGAGAAGAATCAGTCGAAAGACTCTGATTGATGTGGATGAACCAGAAGGTACCATTTACATTTTGTTGTGCTCCTAATTGTCTCTGCGATTGCTATATAGCTATTTTTATGTAACTCGGGTCTAATTTTGATATGCAGAAATGACAGATCCTCCATTGACCGTTGCTGAGGAAGAAGAAAAGGAGCGACTCCTTGAGGAGGAAATATAGTAAAATCATTTTGATTGTCCTCATTGGGTAGTGTTACTAAGGTACCATCATAATCATAAGGTATTAATTGTCTTTGATTTTGTGCTTTTGATGATTATAAGGGTTCTTGACATGAACTATGAGAGACTTCAACACTTTCATAAGGGCTTATGAGAAATATGGAAGGAATGATGTGAAAACATTGCTGCTGAAATGGAAGGAAAGAGTGAAGCGAGGTTGAAAGATATGCTAAGGTCTTCAAGGAGAGACACAGAGAGTTAGACGGTAAGTGGTGATTAATGGGTTATGTAGTTCAAACTTTGAAGCATGATCCTACACATCCTACAAATTAGATCCTTTCTCTTCTTTGAATGTGCATTTTCTTGTAAGACATAAGCAGATCAGTAATGCCTTAGGTCGTCACCAGTATGTATCATTGCATGATTTCTAGAAATCATGAAGGCTAGAATTTCTGGAAAGGATAAGATTATGAATGCCATTGAAAGATTTAAAGATGCGAGATCGAGATAATAAAAAACAAGATCACACAAAATTAATATGGGGAAACCCGAGTATCAGGAGAAAAATCCCTCAAATCACACCATCACAAATCGTGATGGCAAAGCACTATGAGAAGATCCCTACCTCCCCCCATTTATCGCCACCTATGTAGTTGATTTATGTGGACCTTATATAGCACTTGGTTTGGGTTGAGCCAGTGCTGTCCACGCTTTATGCCCCAATAGGGCTTCGTTTGAGGGGGAGCGTTAGATATACATTAATAAGACTTTCTACCATCAGTCGGACTTTTGATAGAATTGGTTCCTTGACATTAGCAGTTAATATCTTTCTCATATCTAATTGATTGCCGTCTATGTTTTGAGTACTTTGGCTGATGATTTCAGTTGAAAATTCCACAGACGGGTCATAGGTTTCTTTCTTTAGCTAATATTACAGCTTTGACTTTTATTCATCTGTCTTTGATGTCCGAGTTGTGATATCTGTACTTTAAAGCTGTTAGAAAAAGTTAAAAAGATTTCATACTTGGATCTTTGTACGAGAAATCTTCTACGAATACGTGAATCACATCTGTACGACTTTATTTTCTCCATTGAAATTATTCTGGATTTTGATTTCTAGATTATGATCGGATAATCAAGAATATCGAAAGTGAGGAGACTAGAATTTCTAGAAAGGATAAGATTATGAAGGCCATTGAAAGATTTAAAGATAAGAAATCGAGATAATAAAAAATGAGAACATACAAAATTAACGTGAAAAAACCCGAGTACCGATAAAAAAAACCCTCACAAATCAAACCACCTGCCACCCTTCTCTTATAGCTTCAAGAAAAGAGTTATGCCTACACCAGGCATTAATAAATCTAAATAGGGTTTTTCTCCTATCCTGCATCATCAATCTGATAATAGCAAGAGAATGATCAAATATTCCTGATTCAAGGAATAAAACCGAAGCATTATACCTCTTAATCCATTCCTCGTCTTCCAACACCCTATCAAGTTTAACACGCATCCATGAAGAGGAATCTTGGTTGTTAAACCAAGTATAGAAAGCTCCAATTGCAGGTAAATCTTCAAGATGGCATTGATAGAGACAGTTCATCATTTCCTCACTTGGGTCTATGGATATTGATATAGGCATGCGCAATCTTCTCATGATCACAGATATAGGCTTCACACATGTACTTCTGAATAGCATAAGATCCTCCCAAAATCTCACTCTCTGCATTCTGGTATTATGTCCATATACGAAGGACATGACTACATTGAACTTGCCATCCAAAGATGAGACATCAACATGTACCACCTGATCAAAGCCAGATAGGTAGTTCACCAAAAAAGGGGCATCATCTCAACAAATCCAAATTTAGCCATTACAGACATGATATTAATTATTAACAAACTTTCTCCTCCTGAAGCAAGTGGGAAATATGCTAACAAACATATTAGCTTTTATCCTAGTTTTTATGACACTAACCAACTTTATTGCATTCTTTTGAATGTACTGCCTCAAAGCAAAATGATTTTCTGGTTTATTAACTCCCCTAACGTTCCATACACCTATCATTGATCAATAATCACTCCCAGCAAGGAAGGAGTGACTGTTCTACTCAACTACTCATCGATCAATACCTCGATATGCCCTCCATCGACCTTCATGGAAACAATTGCTTTCGAACTCCCCTCAGGTGTCTTACTACTACTCTTCCAAGTGACTTCAGTCCACTTCAATTTCTCCTTCCTAGCTTCAACCCTCTTTTCATCCATATTACTATCTCTATCTTTAGCCTTAGGCACCCAGATCATTTTCATCTTAGGTTTTGAATAACATTCAGAAGAAGAGTGCCCCCATCTCTTGCAATGCTCACAGCACACAAGTTTCCACTCATACACCACAGCCTAAGAAATATGCTCCCCTTCAAGTCCACTGAATCTGATAAGCTCAACTGGGGCTTGCTGAGTGCTAATCTCAACCAACACCCTAGGAAAAGAAATCCTTACTTTTATAATAGTCTTCATATCTGTCAAAATAAGTCTGTCAACAAGGCTAGCTAACGTCTATAACAAATCCTTGCCCCAAAACTGCAAATGCCAATTAGAAAATTGAATCCAAGTAGGAAGACTTAAGGGCTATGTCATCAAAGATAAAATTAGGTTCTCACTCTTGAAGGGTGAGAGGCCTTGAATTCGCAAACCAGCTTCCCCTTTGAACCATCATCTTATCATCCTTATCAGCAAAACAAAAGATAAAATAACCCTTATCGTGCAACAAGATCTTAGGTTTTGCCACCCTCTTCCACCGTGCTTGGTTAAAACTCTTCATAGATGCAAATGGTATTTTGTCATCAATAACATACCCTGTCAAAACATTACACCAATAGGAACGTTCAACATCGTCCAACGTGATAATGAGCTCATCATTCAAATCCTCAACAAAATCCAAACGTAACACATTCATATTACTTCGATTACCCTCTTGCTTCTTATTCCTATCCAACCCAGTTTTCACAACAGACAAATAAGGAGTAGGATCATCTCCTTCTACTTGATCAGCCCAAGTGGTACCAAACCCTAGGGTTTCCTTTACTTCAAAATCACCATTCCCATCCTTCCCATCTTCCAAACTATTCTCCATCTCCATCGCAATCTCACTTTCCTCCTAACTCACTTGCATCTCTCCAGAACCTCCTTCACCTTGTTCCATCGAAACCTTTCTCTTAGCTCTGGACTTGCGTTTTGACTTTTGTGCGCTCTTCGATGAACTGGTCGAAGATTTCTTAGGGTATTGACGTGATCGACCTTGTTTTCTTTCCATACTACGGTTGGTGTCATCGGAGGATTGCCTCCGCCGTCCGGCACCTTCATCCCCAACCTGATGCTGACAGTTATCAAGAATTTGTAACATGCACGAAAGCATCAATTTTTAATTTTTTGGGACTTTTATCCAAAACTATAAAAACTTGAAAAAAAAAATCAAAAACGTACACACGGAATCTAAATTCCAAAAACACACAATTCGTCCATCTCATTTGAATCCCTAACCTAATTTTCATCACCATTCCAACTTCTACCATCATCCAACCGTCGTCGGGTTCTTGACCGAAATCCGGCCATCGTCGTCGGAATCTTGATCAAAATCCGGCCATCGTCGTTGGAATTCGACCATCTCGTCGGAGACCTCACCAAAATCCGACCACTTCGTATGAGACCTCACTGTAATCCGTCCACCTCGCCGGAGATGTCGTCGGAATCGGGCCACCTCGTCGGAACAGTGCGTCACTTAACTCAGGCGCTCTGTTTTGAAATAGGGCGTCACTTTACTTAGGCGCTCTATTTCGAAACAGGGCGCCTGAATGGAAAAAATATTTTTATTCACACATGCTGCACTACAAAAAAATATTCTAATGATGAAGAAAACAATGTAAAAAAAAAAAAACACAAAACTTTTACAACAAAATCGTTTAACATTTGATCAACATTGTTCCTCTCAGACATTTCGTCGAACACCTTCCTTGCATCCCCCACCATCCACATTTCGCATATAAATCCACTTGAAAATCCCATGAATCTATCAAACATTGGATCGCAGAGATGTGTCGCGATCAGTGGAACTGGGCTATAGCCAGAATGGCTATGGCTTACCTGAAAAGACTGACTGATCAAAAGAGTACTTGAGCTTTATCATGCACCTGGGACTATTATTGTCGAGTAAGGAGACTTGAAGGTGGAGATGACAGAAGGAGACTAGAGGGTGAGGGTACGACCGACGACGATAGAGCAGAGAGTGAGGAGGGTGGATGTGGAGACGGAGAGGTCGAAGAAGGGGAGTGGGAGCAGGAGGAGGAGGAGAATGAGGAGGAAGATGAGATTGTGGGAGGAGGAGAGAGAAATGTTCAATTGTATGTTTTGGGAATTAAAATTCAACATTGATGTTTTTGTAATTAATTTTACAAAACTTATGTTTGAGTAATTGTCTGGTTTTCTTTTTATTATTATTGTTTACACAATAAGATATGGTTGGAATCAGATTAGCTATGCTATGGGCATTTCTCCTACCACTGAAAGGTGATTGTATGAGACAATCAATAAATTTAAAATCATTTATATAACCAATATATATTTTTCTGTAAGTTTCTGTAATAAATTTTCTTCATAAAATATTTCTCAAATAATATTTATTTCCATTATGATTTATTATCCATGCACAAACGGATCAGTATGCTAGTGATGTAAATAAGTTACATCAATGACTCATCGTTGAATGCACAAATTAGATTATGAGGGAATTATCCATTTGTTCTAAAAAGCTATTTTACTTACCAATAAGTAATACATAAGATTTTTTTTTAATAAATTATCAATCAATATTTAGGTTCTAATTTGCACTCATTTAAGTTTAGAAAACAAAGCATTGAATCTCATCAATTAAATAAAAGAAAATACAATCAAACTCGTAGTTTTCAACTTTTACAATATTTAAACCATAAACCTGAATATTTTCCATTTTTTAAATTCGTCCGTCGTCATTTTCGTCGTCGACGTTACTGCTGCCGTCGTCATCAGTGACGACAATATGCCAATTTCTTCAAACAGTACTTTGTGCGGTGCATTGTATAAATAATGCGTTTGTAATATTGTACAGTGCTCTCTGATTAATTGTATCAAAAGGGACGGTGTTTCAAACAATATGCCTATGAACTATAACAGTGCGTCGGAGCATGACTATGTTTTCGAATATTGGGAGGGCTGAACGGGTTAGGATCTTGTCATCCTTAAAGGTCATTGGTGTCACGTCCTTTAAGTACAGATTCCATCGCATGAAAGATTGTGGTGTCATCGACGATGGTCATGTCCATCATAATGGATATTGCTCGATTTGGTGGTGGTTGAGGCAATCGACGGTGATGGTGGGAAAGGGATGAGGCTATGATGATCAATCGTGTGAGGGTGATTGTGGGGATTGAAGGCGGTGGTGACGTTGCAAAATAGTGGTGGTGATGGTGGTAGAAAAGAACGGCGGATAATAATTGGAATTATAAGATGCATTAAAGCTGACTTCTATGGAAAAGAATCAAACCAAATCGTTAAAAAAAGGATAAATATTTAGATGAGGGTAGATGAGGAAAGCAACATTTATTATGTATGAAATAAAATTCTTTTCCATAAAATTTGCAATATTTTTATATTTTGTTTATCGTTTGACAACTTTTCATTTTCGATAAATATTTAATCTAAAAAATATAAAAATAATCATCATTTGTTTCTTACATCCACTATCACAAAAAAAAAAATATTTTTTCTTCGTTAAATCCCACGCATAAAACACAATGTCGGGTCTAAGTGTTCAAGGATTTATGGAATGGATGGAGTATTTGATAATATTAAAATGAGGTATCACTATTTGATAAATCTAATCTAATCTAATATATATATTATTATCCAAAATCCTCCAACGGTATGTCATTACGTCCCGCGGGACGTCATCAACCATCAATATCTTTTAATCTAATATTTGACAAGCAATCACAAGATTAATCATACAAGATTAATTATTTATATTATTTACATACATTAAAATCTAATATTTCACAATCAATCACAACCATTCATTTTAATCTAATGTCTCACACCCAGGTAATTTTGTGTAATTATACTAAAATAATTTTTATCTAATTAATTCTATGCCTTTGATTACGAAATGAACGGTCGAGATTAAATGTGAAGAATTTTCAGAGATCATCTTCTCAAAAAATAAATGGTTAAAAAAATCCTAACAACTTATGTACAATTATTCATGAGATAAAAATAATCAACCAATATAATAAAACTAGAAGATTTATTATACAATTACTCTATGAAAAAAAAATTAACAACTATATCTTATATTGACTATTAATCATCTATCCATAATGATCTCTATATCATATGAATTTTTATTATATTATTGAGTCGATATTTAAAATGGATCTTTAATCTTTTTATTATATCATTTTTATCTAAAAATCGACTTTAAATATAAATTATAAATAGTGTATAGAAATACTATTATATAGCTAAAAAATTTAGATAAATTCATCTAAAAATGTTGAAATTTTAATAAAAGTTATCAAATTATACTTGGAATATGATATATGATTTGGATTAAATTATTCTAAAAACATTATACAACGGATAAGTTTAAAATCTTTTAAATAACATAGATATAAATTATTATCATATATTAGTTAATCTGATATTTTTTTGTATTTGATTTTTGGGAAAATTCCCAACCTTTCAGGCGCACTGTTTGACACAATACACACGCACTGTTTCAATTTTTTCCCAATTCGGGG
>JAOVYX010002291.1:0-11915 GCA_035668315.1 Drosera spatulata
AAATTTAACGTGAAAAACCCCTTAAAAATAAAAGGATAAAAACCACGGGACCGTTGCGGTACCAAAATATCCACTAAAGAGGTATTACAAATATCGTCCCTAGACTTTGCTAGGGGATTACAATCATCAGGATAACACTCACTAAATTTTCTTCTCTAACGGAATAAAATTATACCCGTAGAGAATACCCCTTAATACCCCAAACTGGGTATTTTTGTAACTCTTCTGGTGCTATTTTTGTGTTTGACGTGTTATATATGTTTTTCCCTTGCTCCCTATTTATAGAGGGTTGAAGACGTCCCTTTTTTCTTCCTTCATCTCGTTAAATTTCTGCCGCCTTTGCTCCACAAACTTCCCGCGTGTTCTCTACTTCTCTGCTTCCTGAATTCTCTTGAACCCGTTTGTTTCATTTGGTGAAAAAGGACGTGGGCCCCACGAAGAAAAAAAAACAAAAAAAAAGCGCACTAGCAGTATCTCCTGTCGTCAAACAAGAGTAGCTCCTCAAAGCCTTCGCCAACCTGTGAACAGATGAACAATGACAACATTAAAAGGAATAAAGCAAGGACGGCAAGGTATTTGTCAACACAAAACAAAAGTGTTTTTCACTCAGCATGCTGGGGTTACGGTTATGTTATCAGGTTTTATATGAAGTCAAAGTGAGACGTAATGAACTGAGACAAACAATGACGAGGGACATAGCAAGAGACGTCTTTCGTCACAAACAAACATGAAAAAAGGGCAATTCTGTGCAAAAAGCTTACACTGCTTTGGGGTTGGAGATTTCTATGAAGTCCGTGGTGTGAGGCTGCAGTTTGACATATGTTCCCTTTCTTAGGTTCGCAGTCTTCATCACGACTCTATCTCTCTCTTCAAGGTGCAGATTGTCCATCATCTGCATTCATCATATTCCACCGTTAATAAGCTCCACAAACAGGAAGAAGTGAAAACACGCTGTCAAGTAACATAAAACAAAGAGCATAGGTACCCATTGAGGTAAGCAGACAAATCCTTCTTCAGAAGTGAATTCCAGAACTCCGCAATGCGTCACATGACCAGCATTGGAATTACTTATCTCGAACATCATAGGATATTCGATTCTCATATATGCTGCATTGAAACAAAATTGTTAGATGAGTTGGAACAAGGAGAAATAATAATAGTTTTATTGAAGTTGCAATGGTCTTTTATGCTTACATAGAGTGTCGAGAGCAGACTGTGGCATTACAACTTTGTCGCCTTATTCCACATTCTCCTGTAGCATCAAAAATAGAATTAAATTAGACAAGGCTTAGAAACAACTCAAATGAATTGATAGAACACATAGAAGGTAATGAACTGGTCTTTCTTGTTGCATACCTAATTCGCGTGATGTTCCATTTCATCATACTGCATCCAGTAGAAAGAAATTAGACAGTAAAAACTTTGATGCCGAGGTATA
This sequence comes from Drosera spatulata, assembly GCA_035668315.1. Taxonomy (NCBI): domain Eukaryota; kingdom Viridiplantae; phylum Streptophyta; class Magnoliopsida; order Caryophyllales; family Droseraceae; genus Drosera; species Drosera spatulata. Next base: position 1,439 of record JAOVYX010002291.1, read on the forward strand.
TTAAATTAAGAAACCCAGAAGCAAATTGCCAATACAAATAAAGAGAAGTACTTTTAATTGCAAAATTAATCCAACACAGACACAGTATAACAAAGATAAACTATGAAATAAGTTATAACAAAGATAAACTATGAAATAAGTTATATGCTTATTTTGTACTTGAACAAAGTCTCGTTGAGAGGGAAATTTTCACTCAATAAAAGAATTTAGGTGTGGGCAGATGACAATGTTTTGATTAGAGGTATAGTCTATATATAGGGAAAGAAGAGGACTTGTTTTTCTAAGTCAGATGATAAATTTTCCAAGAGAGCTATCTTTTTCAACCGTGTATACTAGATATTTGTTAAATTTTTTAGGAGATTGCAATCTATAATTTGTTCGGTTTACCAATCGATCTATTTTTTTTTTTTTATAGAAAATATGAGATTTACCCATCATAAGCATTGATAAAAATAAAAGGAAAGGTTTCCGACCAAAAAAAGTAAAGTTTTTGTTCAAGATAAGATTCACTACAATATTGTGGAAACGGGGTAAGAAAAATAATAAAAACATAAAATGATAATAGAAGGTTATTTCATATCTATAATATATACTAAGCAAATAGAAGTGGTTCTATCTTCAACTGATGGTTCTGATTAAATATTAATAAATTAGATAAATATATACAATATCTAATCAAATTAAAAGAAAAAGATTAATTCAATCAATTTATGGTTAGTCGATATATTTGATATTGGTTGAATTTTTAGAATTAAATATTTTTTTTCAAATATCTATCAAATTTACGATTAATATTAAATATCAATTTTAAGAATTAATAAAAATAAACGAAAAGATAATAATATTTAATTACTAATATCTTTGATAAATAAAATGAATCATATCTGATACTATTCTATCAATATTATATCAATTTAAAAAGTTATATCATATCTTCTGTCGTAGGACCAACATATTTTTTTATTGGGTTTTTACCATATAAATCCCTCAAATCTATGTTAATTCCAAATGAATCTCTCAAATCTTCATAATTCTAAATTAGTCCCTCGAATTCTTATTTGTGGGAGAAAATGATCCATATAATCTATATCTTTTTTAATTTTAACAATATAATTATGATATTTCAAGAATATCTTCTAGTCGCATTTAATTCATTCATATTTTTCGACAAAATAGACAATGATTTGATGAAAATAATAATAAAACATGATATTTTATTTAAAAACATGGATTATTTTGTCTTAAAATAAATATTTGAGGAACTCTATTGGAATTATAAAGTTTTTTAGACAAAAAATGGATTATTTTGCCCATTATATAACAATTTGAATGATTAATTTGTAATTATAAACATTTGAAGAACTTATTTGATATTAATAAAGATTTGAAGGATTTATATAACAAAAACATTTTTTTATTTTATTTTGTATATTACTGCAAGGACAGATAGGCTAATTTCGCCTACTTTTGTTGTGAAAGATAAAATGATATAGACTAGAACTAGATTAGAATCGTACCATCCATGGCGGCAGCTACAGCTAAAATCATATCGTCCCGACTCTCTAAGAACATCATATAGTAACCCATCTTCGTCTTCAAGGCCTTGCAACCCTACGATGTTGATCAGGCAAATTTTCGTCCACGGGAATATGATTAGTACGCTCAACAAGAATCAGAATATAATCGATAACTTCAGACAACCACAAGGCATAATCAGGCGCTTTGACAGAGTCTACATTAGTGCACTGCTGACGCAAAAAGTTGGAGGCTTTCCATTTAAAGTTAGTGTACCGTGGTTTGAGATCACTTCATTGACGGATTCATATTTGTTTATTTTTAGACAGTGATTATTATTATTTTTTATTATTCCATATAATTTTATTGACGAATCTATACCTATTTATTTTTAGATAATGAATCCTTCATATATGAAGATTCTGATATACGTAATATCTTGTATAGGATTATATATGTACTGTTGTGATGTTGAATACATTCATTCAATTCTCTGCAATCATAGTTCTTCAATAAATTCTTCACTCCAAGACACAGGCGGGAAACGAAATCAAGGACAGGGAACCTTGCAATCTTCGATAAATAGATAAGCTTTCAAGTCTTAAAACGTTGAACTCGTATCTATAGGAAAACAAATCCGTAATGGCAAACAGTAAAGAAGACATGCTGACCAAAACACAGTACATACAAGCTGAGTGCTGAACCAAGGCTCTGAACTTCGACTTGGTCTATGAGCACGAGGAGACCGCAGGGAAGGCGATATATATATTACAAAACTCGTGATAAGCATACATATAGGTGTTGAATTTAGACATACGGAGGAGGAAAGACTCAATCTTGGTGCTACTTTTTACAGCACACCAGAGGTGCTCCCTCAAGCAGGTTTCCAACAAGAAAGGGCATACAGAATCCTGCCTTTCCAACCCTGAATTACCCAGTGATTGTCCTCGCCTACCACAAAATTTTTGTGGTAATTTGCCTTCACCTTTTCCTTTGCTTCACTCAGCGTCTCCCGGGCTAGCGGGGTCTGCCTGAATCCAGCTCTAAGCATACGTATCTGCCACTGCTTGTATGTTTCCGGTCGTTCCACCCTCTCTGTGCCTTCACATGCTATGACATTCTGAGCAGATTTACCGTACAGCTCTCTCTCGATCAGCACCCTCTCGTGATCTTCGTGAGCTACTGCTGCTTCAAGCAAATCGAAAACAGATGAGTAATAGAACAGTGCCTCCCTGAATCGTGTGCTGAAGAAGGGGGCGTTGAATGCCCCGTTGACAATACCCATGATGAAAAGGCTCGGGTTTAGTTTCCTAATCAATCTAAAAAATGCATCTCTTGGACTGTTCGAGTCGACTGTCTCATCAAAGAGGTTCTTTGGACCGTATAGACAATTGACAACAACCACTTCACCCTCCTCGATGTTAAGATCCTCCGGCTGTATATGTTCCCACTTCATTGCTATGCTTTGGTACTGAAAGGGCACGCCAAATCTCTCACCACATCTTGCCAATCGCTTCCCTGTATCGTCAACCAATTTTGTTGGCCGGAAGCCGCGTAGGGGATTGTCGATCCCGGTAATACGAACACTGGGTGGGCCACCAGCTCTTCGTGCTAGATTTTTTATGATGCACGGCCATTGAAAACCATAGAAAATCCCGAAGTCAATGATATGTAAACTTGAAGCACCTTCAGCTAGATCCAGTATTGTTTTGTTTGCCAGAAAGTAAGATGTTCGTCTGAAAGGGATAGCAGAAGCATAAACACGATGAGCTTTTAAGACTTCAGACGCAGGAACTCCTTTTTGATGGAGATCAATGGATAATTCTGCGCCATTGCCCATTAAGCGCGATTCTAGAGCAACAGCGAAATAATGGGCAAGCCTCTGGAGGCTATCACCATGTGGAGAAGAATGCTGCCTGATTTGCTTCAGAAAGTCATTTGCGCTCCGCATATCAAAGCTCGCCGCTGATTGTGCACAATGGGTGAGAAGCGTTGTAAGGTCCACTAGCTCCTCGTTCCCGTCGCTCCTCTTCTTTCCTCGAGTTCTTCCATAGTTGGAAACCTGTTTCCCACTCTTGTCCGACTTCCCTCCAGCTTCATTCTGCAACCATCCTGACTCGGAGAAGTTGTCTTTTCCATCCTTGCAGAGGAATACATCATCATATTGCTCCATCTCGACCTCTTCATCATAAGCTGCTAAAACCTTGTTCCTGTTAGCGTGCTCATAATCAATGTCATCCCTTCGTTTATTTTTCTTTCCCCCCAACTCTCCCATCACCGCTCCAGGAACCAAATCATTACCACGCCATTCACAGATTGGACACCCTTGCCCACCAAGCTTGCACTGGCAATCAAGGTTTGGAATAGGCCACTGCAATATAGCCTCCCTAGGCCAATAGAGGTTGATCTCATTGCTAGTCGCCTCCAATGGCATTAACGTGGTTACTGGGGCATTGAGCAGCCACCTCGAAGCACCATCAAAGCCATCAGAGGATGAAGGTGATCCAACATTGGTCTCCAAGCGGTCAGAAGCATTTCCTACAAGGGGAAAGAGCACAAGTTGGCCATGGCACTCGACACATCTTTCACCCTCAGGACGACTCCCATGACTACAAGGACTATCACTCAAACAATTTGAGCTATCGAGACTTGAACACGACGAGAATCCAACAGACGGTGTTGGATTTGCCGTCCCAAGGGCATCATAGAACTCCTCTTCCCGGGCTTGGAGAGCACAGAAACCCTCCAATGTATTAGGAGGATCATCCAATCCCTCTTCCATGAGAATCTCACTCATGTACTTGAGGCAAGTGTCAGGGAAATCAGACACCCTTTGAGCCTCACCATCACCAGCATCTATACCCTGATTAGTAGGATTTACACCGGCGCCATTGGAACGATCAAGATCAAGCTTTTGAGTAAAGCCATGATGACCCATTTCAGTATTCAGAGTTGAATTTGAGCAGAATTGAATCCATTTGTTCTCTCACAGGCAATTGATCGAACAGTTGCTGTGCGTGAACTAAAAGGGTAGTTATCTGACGAAAGAAGAGATGCGGGAGTGAAGAGAGACTAACCCATTATTTATTAGCCTTGGTGGCCTCAGATCTCGACGACTCTTCATGGGTCGACCGGAGCTTCCGGTGATCGGTACCGGTCACCATCATCGCATGTTCACATTGTTGAACTCTTCCCAGTCACTTCACTGCATCACTTCAATGGAAAATTCCGCTGTGGAACATTGAACTGTAAACGATATTGTCCTGACACTTTCAGTCATTTTATCCGTCCTGTTTGGACTCTAAAAGGGTGCATCCAAACATTCCAGCGTCACAGTCAGTTCATGACGAAGAGATATTTCAATAGGTGCAGTTTTTCTACATTTGGTTGTTGATTAGGTTTCAATGTGCAATAGATTCTGAAACAGTTCTCCGAAAGCAGTTTTTCAATGGTTGGCATTTCCTTTATATCATAGTGATTAAAATATGATAGTGGCGCACAATGATCAGAATTTGATGAACCTCTGGTTAAGCTTGTATCAGTGAACTGAGAACCGTGAACTTCTTGCTTCTTAGTTAGCCAGTTTCGTAATACGGCCCTAGGCAATATCTGAATTCTATCTCAGTTGAAAGATTCGACATATAACAGCAATCGCGTTCGAGTTATTCACTTGGATTGAGAACGAGCTAGCAACAGTGATTCAGTCCATCAATGAGGCATGCCCGAGACATTGGGATAGACTGCTGTTGGCATCGAACGAAGGCGATGAAACCCAAGCGATCCTGAAGAAGTCCACTCTTCTTCTTCTTCTTTTTTAACGTTGAAGAAGTCCATTCTTTTAACTCAATACCCAGAATCCAGTTCCAACCTGTCATTACAATAATAACCAAACAACGAACCATTGCTCAAAACTACATTTCGTACAGACACAGAACCAGGTGGATTGCTTGTAACCCAACCTGGTTCGACGAAAACACAAAGCACATTACTATATCTGCTACAACATTTCATACTATATCGAAGAACACTGTCGCTTAGGCAGGTTTCCAGACAGATAAAGCATATAGGACTCTCCCCTTCCAGCCTTGGATCATCCAATGGTTGTCCTCGCCGAGCACGAAATCCTTATGATAATTTGCCTTCACCTTGTCCTTTGCTCGGTTCAAGAATTCCTGGTTCAATGGAACCCGCACGAATCCAGCCCTTAGTGTTCGGCCGTGCCACTGCCTGTATGTTTCAGGCCTCTCTTCTCTTGCTGCATCCTCGCACGCAATCACATTCTGAACCATTCTGCCATACAACTCCCTCTCTATCATCATCCTCTCCCGACTACCACGGGGCATGGTCGCTTCAAAGAGATCATACACCGACGAGTAGAAGAACAGTGCCTCTCTGAACCTCGTGATGAAGAATGGAGCATTGAACGCAGCATTGACCACCCCTTCGATGAAAAGATCAGGATTCAACTTCCTGATCAACTCAAAGTAAGCATCTCTTGGATTGTTTTCCTCGAGAGTCTCATCAGGTAGGCGTTTTTGCACGTACAAGGAATTGACCACAACTACCTCGTCCTCCGCAATCTCAAAATCCTCTGGCTTCAGGGTCTCCAACTTCTTAGCTATGCCATGATATTTGAACGGGACGCCAAACCTTTCACAATAGCCTGCTAGCCGCCGTCCTGTCTCGTGGACTGCTTTTGCAGGTCGGAAACCACGTTCAGGATAGTCAACACCGGTCATATGGAGCTCAGGTGATCCACCTGGTGTTTTTGAGAGCAGTTGTATGAAGCAGGGCCATTGTAAGCCAAAGAAGATGTCGAGATCGATGATGTGTATCTTTGTTTTCTTGCGATCAGTGATACGTGCAGTCTCAACAAACTTTGCTATGGTTTGGTTAGCAACAAAGTAAGATGTCCTCTTGAAAGGGATAGCATGAACATAGGCGCGATGGGCCTTAAGGACATCGGTGGCTGAAACCCATCTGTTGCTGTAAAGATTGGGTGATGATTTCCGTCCATCACCATCTATGCGTGCGTCGAAACCATTGGCAAAGTAATGAGCGAGCCTCTGGATGCTATCGCCAAGCGGAGAAGAATGCTGCCTGATTTTCTTAATTAGGTCCTTGGCACTTCTCACATCAAACCCTGCAACTGCCTGAGCACAATGGTTGAGGAGATCAGTAAGATCGATCAGCTCCTTGTTCTCATCGCTAGACTTGATGCTCGGCCTCTTAGAACGACTTGATCTGCCCTTGGAGCCTTTCGACTTCTCGTTCTGTGGAAGTTTCCCACCAGCTGCGTTGTCGGAGAATCCTTTGAGGCAACCTGAGTTAAGATTAATTGCCTCAATTCCCTCGGAAAGTAAAACATCATCATACTGCTCCATTTGGAGCTCCTCCTCATCGTCGTCTAAAGCTGCTATGTGTTTGTTGCTCCTCGAATCCTTGTCTTCTTTATCATCCCATTGGTGATTCCTTTTCTCTCTCGACCCCCGAGCTTGTTTATCAGGAACCGGACCTTGATCTCGGCCCTTAGAGCACTGTTGACACCCTTCACATCCGGGTCGACACTGGCAAGCAAGATCAGGAATATACTTCATGGCTTCCCTTAGCCAGTCGAGGTCGACCACACTGGTTGCTTCAGTGGGCAAAGGGATGCTGGATGCCGTTTCCAGTAGGTCGTTTGCAGAACCTCCATAACTGTTGGACGAGGGAGAAGATCGAGACTTCGTTGCCGCGGAGGAACTGGAAGTGGTCTGAACAGAAGATGACTCAGATTGGGCATGGTTCTGATCCCTTGCATTATACCCATGACTACCGAGGCTACAAGGAGTACCATTGAGACCATCACCAGGACACGCTAAACTTAGACTAGAAAACGAAGGCAACGCTCCTGATGGAACTTGGGACGTCGAGTTGAGGGCATCATAGAGCTCCTTCTCGTGTGCTTCGAGAGCGGAGAAACCTTCCAAGGTGGAAGGCAGCTGATCCTCCATACTCTCTTCCATGAGAATGTCAGACATATATTTGAGACAAGCATCAGAGAAATCACTAACTTCAAGGAAATCTCCCTCAGTGTTCAACCCAGCAGATGGATCAGTAGCAAATGCTTGATCTCGATTGTCTAAAACGACACTCGTATCCTCAACAAAATCATATCCATCAAGCCGCTGCCCAACATTACCAATGTCGTCGGGCATGAACTGATGCCCGGAAAACCGCAAAAGAGATTCATTATCAAACATGAACTGATTCATTGTCTCTGGAAAATCATCCTCCACAGCGAAAAAATCCATCTCTCGCTATTAACTCACCAGCTCCTAGTTTTCTCACAGGCAAATTATCAAACACCTTCTAGGCATGCAAGAAAACTCACCTTCTCTCGATAAAACGTAAAAAAACAAACTGATCCCACGTGAGCAAATCAGTGTATCAACACAATAACACATTACAACTGAAACCGAACAAGGGTTTCTCTGGGCCTGGAGCCACTACTAGATTATTACGAAAACAACCAGATATTCTCATCATATAAATCATATAAGACTCTTTCAAGACAATAGTCGCCCAGTCTTATCTCTGTTTTCTGAATGCCAACAACAATAACAAGAATTACGCAAGAAAGATCAAAAGATGAAAAAAATTTACCATATGAGGAAGAGAAGAGAAGGAGATGATGAGGAAAAGGGTGAAGTCAATGAACGGGAACACTGATTGGGTCCAACCACGCATTTATAAAAAAATTCATCAGAATTTGATTCGCATCACTAAATCTCAATGGTTCAATCGAGATGTGGAGCAACCACTACAATTGAATAATAATATTATCACCAAATAATTCATGCTTGTTCACATGGTTAGCTCTTGGCTTTTTCAATTTGTATTGTTGTAGGGTGATGGTGAATGACGTAATCCGATGAGCGAATTTCGACGACAGGTGAAACACGGATGAATCTGAATCCCTTTTCGATGCACCGAATTGCAAAAAACAGATGATTAAAGGTATTATCGTTTATGGCTTCTGCTTGCTAGGTCTACCGGTGAAAACACAACAATGCAACAACTTGATCAAACATCACAGTTCTTTGATGTGTGTGTTACGCTTTGTTACTTGGAATTGTGGTTGGAGTTGTAAAAAACAACATAGGATTTGCTGTAAATTATAGATTGAAAAATTTATATGATAAATTGAAAAGTTCATATTGTAATCTGTTGAATATATACAATCAAATTTTAGTTATAAAATATACTAAGACTTGATTGTATATATTCATCAATTTATAATATAGATTTTTTAACTTATAATATAAAATCGTCAACATATAATATTTTATTGTTATTACGTTATTTTTTAGGGCGCTAGTGATTTTTTCTTATTATTTCCTGATTGTTTCTTATTCTTATAATAGCATAATTGATCGAGTCCTGTTGTTGGGTTGATCTTAGGTCAAGGCCCAATTGAGAGGTTCGGCTCATCTGACGTGTCTTGTCCGATAAATATATATGTTGTAATGAGAGTGGTCATCATTGTAATATAACAAATCCAAATTCCTAAATTATTCCTTTTCTCTCCTAACTCTCTTTCTCCTCCCTTCTCTTTGGTTTCTTCTTCCCCAATTCTCATCTCTTTTCGTTGGTATCAATATTTAGTATCAGAGCCAGAACCATGACGAACTGGACTCGTCTTCAAGAGTTTAGATGCCATGGAGGAAGAATTAGCCAAGCAATGGCAGACCGCTGCTGATGAGATGCGTTCGTTGGTGACGGGCAACATGGAACGAATTGAAAAAGAGATAGCGTTGCTGAAGGAGAATCTCGCTGGGCTCCATATTCAACAACAACAACGTGATTTGAGCCAACGACTCTGGCTAGGAAGGTAACTATCATCGAAACCGAGAATCTCAGTTTGTTACTCATAATGGGTTAGGTCGATTGGAGAAAATCGAGTTTCCTAGATTTGAGGGAAGTGATGTTAAGGATTGGCTGTGCAAGTGCCAACAGTTTATTATTGTGGATGAAACTAACCCATAGAGAAGGGTTCGAATAGCCTCCATTCACTTGGATGAAAAGGCCTTGTTATGGCATCAATCCTACATGAAGTTTAGAAGGGAAGGAGGTTGGCCTGAATGCAGTATTATAGTCAGGCAATTCAGGTCAGGTTCGACTGATCACCATTTTCCAATCCTATGGCTGAGTTGAAACTCCTAAAACAAGAGGGATCTGTCCAACAGTATCATGGTGTGTTTGACATGATTCTCAATATGCTATCTCTCTGAGGAACATGTGGTCAGTCACTTTGTGAGTAGGTTGAAGGATGAGATTTAGTTATCTGTTCATATGTTCTAGCCCCAAACACTAGCTGATGTCATATCTCTACCCAAATTATAAGAAACCTCCTTCTCCGTATAACAGAAAAATAAAAAAATCCACCCCTTTTTCTACTCAAAGATTCCCTTCAATCCCAAACCTTACTCCTACCCTAAATCCTTACCCAAAACCACTTACCCTTCAAATAAGTCATTTTGTATCCTCTATGAGAAGGAAATTCGAGAAAAGAGGCACTGTTTTTTCTATGATGAAAAATTTGTGCCTGATCACAAGTGTAGAAGGGAACAATTGAAGATGAGTGATATCCATGAAGATAGAGGAAGAGATAAGGGTTGAATCAGATAAGGAGGAAGGAAAAGGTTATTCAGGAGTCAGAGACATATAACTCATCCAAGAGTTCTTCGATGACTGGAATTGGGTGTTTATTTTTTATGGTGTTTTTGTTGAGCTCCTATAATCTACACATATCCTTCATGAAGTATCTTTCTTCCTTACCAACACAACAGTAAAGTAGGGTACCTATACGGTCGAACGATGATGGGAAAGATTAGGGGTTAGGCTTAGGGTTTAGGGTTTAGGGTTTAGGGTTTAGGGTTTAGGGTTTAGGGTTTAGGGTTTAGGGTTTAGGGTTTAGGGT
>JAOVYX010002292.1:0-11915 GCA_035668315.1 Drosera spatulata
CATGTAAATAGATTCTAACTTCTCCCACATCTTCATCGGTGAGACGTCGTTCAGAACCTGATACTTCATCTGTGACGTCAGACTCAATCTGATTGTGGATGCAGCCTTAGTTTCCAATTCCTCCCAATCCTCCTCTTTCATATCAGTCGGTTTTTGTCGTTTCAATGCCTTGAACAGTCCTTGTTGCACAAGAACATTCTTGATTGTACTTTGCCAAATGCTGAAATTATTCTTCCCATCAAATGATTCAATCTTAAATTTAGCCGTATTCACCATTGTCTCAACTCCAAAAATAATAAAATTCTAGTTTTCGAACTATCCTTTCGAATCAACTAGGAAAAAAAAACCCGATCGACAAATGAACCGTTGAAAACACTAAACCCAATTTTTTTCAACAATAAACCACCAATCTTCCCCTTCCCCTGAAAAATCATCAAACTTAATTTTATTTTATTTTTCAAAATATCACCACCATCAACTTTATCAAAATCATCCAATCATCCGAGCTGTCCAAGGCGAATTCCGGTGGATCTCTGGATCCTAGCGACTGGCAACTCCGGTGGGGAACAGCGACAGCAGGCGGTTGAGGATGGAACTCCGACGGTCGGCTCGATCTCTGGGAGGCGGACGAGGCTCGGTTGCGACGATGGTCTCCCTCGGATCTCAGAACAAGGCGGCGGCGTTGTTCTCTGGCGGTGACAGCGATGGATGTGTGCGGCGGCGGAGATCTCCCTAGCGACGACGACCAGCAACAGCGGCAGCTTCGATCTCCTCTTTGATTTCTGGCAGCGACTGCAATTAATCTCAAATAAAAAAATTAACCTTCGCTCTAATACCACTTGTTGCGATTTAAACCTTAAAACAATCTCAGAATTATAATCCAGTAGGCAATCGATCAATTCACAAGCACAATTGATAAATAACGAGAACGAAAAACGACACCAGATTTACGTGGGAAAAACCCTCAAGGGAAGAAAAAACCCACGGGAAGAAAAAACTCTAATCAAAGGGAATCAGATTACAGAGATTTTCGCTCTCTCCTGTGTATCGCTCTGAAAACCCTATTTTCTCTCTCTCCTTATTTTCTACACAATAAGGGTCTATTTATAAAGGATAAAAAATCAACAAGTCAATGCCAAAAAAATAACACGCTTATATATATATATATGTGTGTGTGTGTATTTACGTGAATCCTAAGCTGTATTACTCTTGAAAGGATCATTTCCCCAAACCCCATATCATTACTTTTCGTTCTGTCCAAATGTTGTTTCTTCTTGTGTAACAGTATTCATCAACAAGACGTTGTCTCCCCTTAACAAATATGCTCGGGATTCCAAAGGGTTACAAAGAAAGAGAAGTGTATTAAATTCTCACCTGAAGTTTGTGAAATGCAAGTTCTAGCAGCAACCAAAAGGCACGAATCAAACAACTATCCTGAATATTCACATCAGCCGCACTTCATAATCTACATGAAAATTATAACACTTGTTTTATTTAGATGTCTCATAAAAATTATAACATTTCATAATTTGATAACAATAACATCAAATCAACTACAGTACATCCATTAACTCCTCTCGCACCTGTTACAATAAATTTTCGATCCGGATTAAAACGTTGTAATTTTCGTGAGATGAAGAAAATAGTATCTAACATCCTCGATTAGTCATCAATGCCTACCTCATAATCTATCAGTTTAACCTGAAAGGACAAACAAATATTTCTTCCGTTCCATAAAAAATATAATATCTTTTTTAGATTGTTTCATTATAAATATAATATTTTCTCATATAAAAATATTTTCACATAAAAAAATCAAATCAATTACTATATATTCAGTAACTTATTTTATATCTGTTACGGTGTTAGAGCCCGCACATAGTTATCATGATGCGACAAGTGGCGGCGGGGACATTGGAGAGGGTCAAAAACGTCAAACAGATGCATACATGACTCCTCCAATGAAAGAAATCACCGACAAGTCAATCAATTAATCATAGACTCTTAGTTTTCACAGGAGCTGAGCAGAGATCATGAAGCTGCTGATGAAAGAAGACACTACCAACAGCAACCCCGCCGCCGACACCGTCGCCGCCGCCACCATCGTCCCCATCTTTCACCACCCTTTTGGGGAAGGATCGATTCAAGCTATTCGCCCTCGCCGCGCTCCTCCTCCTTGCTCTCTGGTCCATGTTCGCCGGCTCCCTCACCCTCAATTCCTCCCCAACATACCCCATTTCCATCCCCTTCAACCACGATATCGGCGTGATCGGGTTATCGGAATTTGATGTGCTAGAGGTGGTGGAGAGGGAGAAAGTGGTGAGGCATCTGTGGAATGTGTACACTCTCGCTGCCGGGTCGATTCGGCTCCCTCGGTTCTGGCAACAGGCGTTCGAGGCTGCGTTCAAGAGTTTGGTCAGTGATGCGGAGGCCGTGAGGGATGCTGCCGTCGAGGAGATCGCTAGGATGTCGCTTGGTGCCGTGGATCTTGCAACATCGATGGTTTGTTTCTTGAATGTTTTGGTGTTGGTTTTGGTGATTTAGGGTTTAGTGTTGTTGATTTGGGATTTGGGGTTCTGAATTGGGTCTGGATAGTGAGCTTTCTGGTGATATCAACCTCAATTTGGCCTGGTTTTAGTTGTGATTGTTGTGGTTAAGCATCGTGAGTTGGTTAAATTTTGCGAAAAAAAGAGAGCAGTTTATAGATGTGAAAATACATAACCTATTTGTCATGACTTTTGAATTAAAAAATGGACGTTATCCAGATTCAGTTTGGGATGTTGGACTCTCATCTTGGATCCTTCCCTAAATCCCTACAAGTATGAAGTAAGGAAACATAATAGTGTTAAATATATTAGCAAGGGGGAGTCGGATATGTGAATCTAAAAACCAAATGATCTTCACGTAGGCTTTAAACCTTGGCTGGAGTAGATGGCAATGAATCAGCAGTGGCTTCCTTGCTCGGAAGCGGTAGGACTGCTAGGCAAATCTGTTCCTAGTTTAGTGAGGCAATGAGATCGGATTGCATTCAATTCCTTGGACGAAGCTAATTTTCTGCTGAGAGCAATTTGAGTATTGGTTTTGTCCAATTGCTTATAAATCTGTATGCATAAGTTTCTTTTTGGATCGGCTTTGCTTGTCTTGATGATTCGACAATCAAAGTCATAGTGCAACTCCAAAAAACTTAATCCCTCTCCTCGTGTTTCTTTGGCAGGAAACTCAGGTAGGTGTCAGAGATCATTGAAAGGAAACATGCCTGAGGAGATCTCGAGATCAGTGGACAGCAAAATCCTCAATGGCTAGGTCATGCATAAGCACCTTGTTTCTTGGATAAGGAACTGGTTCACACTGTATTCTGAATGTGTTCGACTTCTGATATTCAAATAATCTGATGCAAATGACTACGAAATTGAATAGAAGGAAATGTGTAAATTATTCTGTACGATTGATCCTTATGTATCAAGATGTCAAATGACATCGCATCTGTATTCAATAACATCAATTTTCTTCCTCTTTCGACCATGCATCAGAATCCCTGCATTGTGATGCATTTTTCTTTCTCAATATGGTCCTGCCATCTGAAAGATGCTTGGTTATGACTTCAGTCACGCAAAAGACCAACATATGGCACCGGTTCATAAACTTATATCCATCAGACTTTAAACTTCTCTCAATGTGATTCATTCGACTGATATAGCACAAGACAATAATAACCAAAGAAAAATTAAGGTAACTACTGAAATCGGCCAAACCCCATACTGGATCGGCACACTAATAATACAAAGGGTCAAAACTGCAGAAAATAGTGCAGGAAAGACGGTACCTAAATTAGTTTAGTTTTCACTAAAGCCACCGAATAGAGGGCTCTGCTGAGGAAGTATTACCTCATAAATATCCCAAAAGCAGGATGTTTGCTCTATAAGGGGGTTAAAGGGGAACGGGTCGATAAGGAAAACCCTACGGGACAGGAAACGATTTACAAAAAAGGATTCGGAAAATGTATGTACAAACTACAGACTGCTACTTAGATTTTTTACTAATCTTCCACGGTTTGGATTTCGCCCATCATAATCCGGTTGCTCACGACGTTGAACCCCAACACCGAAGGGCTAACCTTCTTTCCTTTCTTTCCCTTCTTTTTCCCTCCTTTGGCAGACCCATCGGCACCTATGTCCTTGTAAATGCCAGTAGCACTCTGGTAGTCGGAATTCATGTCCCTCGACCCGGCAGCCGGGGCCTTTGGATCACTCTGACCTTGGAAAGCTAGGTCAAGCACATCAGCCGGTAGCATCTCCATGTAGTCCAAAAACTTGTGGATAAACTTATAATTAGGATCAAAGGTTCCAAGATTTTGTATCAGAAGTATCTTGGCCTCCGACCTTGGTTGCCTCAGACAAAATTCTAGAAAACTAGTATCTGCAAAAAGAAAAAATGGAACGCTTTGTAAAGTCGATAGGACTGTCACTCAATGGCTACACCGCCACAGTAAACTAGAAATAAAATCTATGCTTGTGTAAACCTCGATTAAACAGTAGCAAACGAAAAAATGAATTACACCTCTGCTCCCAGTAAGTCGGACAGATTCATTCTCACACCAATCTCTGAAGTCCATGGCCTCTGCACAATAGCAAAACACAAGATCACACTTATGTAAGCTGGCAATAGAGGAAATATTATTGATGAGTTGAGATTAATCAAAATACGTTAGCTTTTTGGTTGCTTCCCAAGTAAAAGCCGAGTTTACCTGTTTGCTTGGTATTTACACCTCTTTGGCCTTTCGATGATGGCTGGCCAGATGCAGGTCGTGATGAAGAATCTGCATTCTTACCACTGAAAGACTTCGGCCTTCCCTGTAAGGCTGAAGAAGCACCAGGAGATCCCTTGACCAGAGTGGTTTTGGCTCTCTCACTGTGACTATTACCAAGCTGGGGGAACTCCACCCTGTTTTGGAGAATAGAGAGTGATGAGCAAGGAAACTAAAAAGATGCTAACTACAGTTCTAGCACTTTGTACCATTACTTTAAGAACACTCAATAAAAACCCTAAAACAACAAAACTCATTCAAACACCGGAGAAACTCCCACTTTAAAGAAGGGTACGAGTGAAGAAGATCTAAATAGCCTTTTGACTTTATCTTACAAACCGAGACCTGCAACTATGACCAAGACATTTGCGAAATGGAAGATATCCCAGGTCAGCACACCTCACTATTCCCCTCTCATTAAGTAAAATAAGAATTAAAAAAAAAAAAAGACAAAACAATATGCAGGGGAACGAGGTGCACATACTGTTTTGATTCTGACTTTGAATCTTCGAGAGGACCCCAGAAAAAATCATCATTTACTTTATGCTTAGGTTGAGAAGAGGCACTGGCTTTGATTTGAATGGGGGAGGCAGTTTTTGAAGGAGGTGAGGAAGACAGGGACAATGACCCGGCACGCAAGCCCTGAACAGGCGGGGATTTTTGAGTAGGCATCTGAGAATGTGGTTGAGGAAAAGCAACTTTTTTCTCTTGTTCTTTCAAAATATCTCTCAGAGATGTTGGTTTAGGAACCTTCCCAGAGTCAGTTGACCAAGCAGGAGCTGCAAGCAAAGGGCTGGTGGCCTCCCCCTTCCAAGGAACGAAGTCACCCAACGATGGACCAGGAGGAGCAGGTAAGAATTCTTTTTCTGTCTGTTGCTTCGATGTTTTGCCTTTGTCAGCAGGACCGAACATAGCTACCGCATCAGTGGAAATGGACGGAGTCAGAACCTTGTTTCCAGGATTTTTAGCTTTTGCAGCTTTCTTGCGACTCTTTTTGGTATCTTTGGCCTCAATGAAGTTGCCATCATCCACTATATCCATGCTTGTGCTAGACAAAGAGGGAAGGACAGCACAAGCAGTTTCATGAACCTCAGTATCTCTCTCATTTGGCTTCGCTAAAACTTCTTTTGTCAAGAGATCATGCAGTTGGCTTTTCTTCGTCTTTGGATTTTCATTCTGAACTCCAATTTTAGTAGTATCCTGCTGAGCCTCTTTAGGTACTTCAGACTCTGAAGTGTTCACAACTCCAGCCCAAGGGGTCGACGAACTAACGGAAACAGGTGCTGTGGGAACTGGAATTTCTGTTTGTACCTTCTTCTGCTCTTCCTCCTGAATTTCCAGAAGTGATTTGGGCCTGGTATTCACCGGTTGCTTCCAGACCCACTGAGAAGAGCTTGTAGTGGGTTCAGTCTGCGGTGTAGTAGACTCAACTAATCCAACTACGCTTTTTACCTCCACAGGCTCCTCACCCATACTTCCAGAAACAAAATTCTCAGGATCCTCAGTATTCAGGCTTTTGCGGGATTTCTCCAACGTTTTGTGACTGGTGGTTTCTTTTTTGGAAACTGGGACCACCTGCTTTAAATCCACCGCACTTGTTGCTCCAGCTTCAGATTCATTTGACAGATGCCCAGATGTTATTGTCCGCAGCCCCTCTGTCAGCTCTGAGGTTGGGTTAACCTTAGATGACTTGCTCTTTCTCGACTTTTTATCAGAGTTCTTTTTCACATCATGAGTATGAGCATGTTTAGATGGTTCTGTGACCACATGGACATCAAGAGGCTTTGGCACTTGGATCTGAACTGGGTCCGATGCACCAGGGAAACCCTTGGCATCATTTGCTTGTGAAGGCAATGTGGTCGCATCCTCTGATTTCTTGAAGGAGAGATTGGCAAGATGTGAGTCTAAAGGGACAGAGTCTGAGTGCACCTTAAGTGCTGCAGATGAAGCACGGCCTTCATTTCTTGAATGACTCGGCAACAGCCGTTCAGTTGGTTGCAAATAGCTTTTTGAAGCAATTGTAGCTTCCATCAAAGAAGGGTCATTTGAAGAATTAACTTCCAACTCCGCAGTTGACCGATTCTCTGCCGTAGACTGTTGAATTTCATCGTTTGCAGCAGGCGCAGAGGTCCAACTTTTCTGAGACATCCCGAAAATTTGATGAGGCAAAGTCAAAGAGGATGACTCAGAGCCAACCTTCTGAACAGCATCCTGGAACACCGGAGGGAGCACATTTGCAAAGTTGACACTTCCATCCTCTTGTATGCTAGAAACAGGAAGCTGGGAACCAACCTGAAACATCTGGTGAGACAAAGGACCCCGGAGTTGATCTAAAGCAGCATTTCCAATAGACATACCAGCAGACTGTAAGTTCCCATATAATGGATCACTAAAGCGTTGTGGCGGTTGTTGTCCTACAACTTGGGAGAGCAGCTGCTGCTGTCGCAGTATCTGCTGCTGCTCCTCTAGTTTTTGTTGCTGTTTTAGCAACAACAACTTCTCCAACAATGACGCTTGTTGTAAGGGAAGAGATGCCTGAGATTGCAGTTGTAGCAAATGTTGCTGCTGTAGCAAATTCAGTACTTGAGGGTCCTGTGAGAGACCAGCAGAAAAGAGCTTTTCAGCTGCAAGCATGCTTGAGGGGTTGTCTAGGGTTTGAGTAAGTAGGCTTGCTACAGTCGGCGGTTTCTGTAGCTGCAGCCTCTGCTGTTGCAGGCCCAACGCAGCTTGAGGGAAGCCCTGCCCCTGATGCATATCAATTTTATCTTTTGATGGGTCCAGCCCCCCTTGCACGGGGAAATTTGGCCAACCCCCAACTCCGTTGTTGATACTAGCAGAAGACCTGTCGGAAAACCCTTGAGGATGAGAAGGTTGACGAGATAACTCAGCCATTGAAGACAAGAGTGTTGATTGTGGTGGGATAGGAGAGTCACGAGGAATCTCAGGGTTTGGAGCAACAGTTGCGACATCTCTTGCAGGCCAATAAAAAGAAGGGTTAGGCAATGATCTCTGTCGTTCAACTGCCATTCTATTGGCTAAGAGATTAAGGGCATCAGCACTTTGCACTCCCATTGCAGGCATACTACCAGAGTTATGCCCAATATACCCCTGTAGACCTACAAGCAAAAGGGTAGAAAACATGGATAAGAACACCACAGACATAATATTCCAGGAGCATATATGAAGAATCCAACCTTCTGTGAAAGCAAGTCTCTCAAGGCGAGAGCTGCTTAGGTTAGCAGACATCAGAGACTCCAAGAATCTGTTCTCGGCCTCTGTAGATGAACCCTGCCTTTGCTCACTCAATCCAGTAAGAACTTTATCGGAGTTGGTGATGTTGAGCCTACCAGTTACATCTGGAGTTTCAGTTTGTTTTGGTACAGCAAAGCCAGGAGGTGGCCTTGCTTTAGCTTTCAAATGGGGCATGGCATCCCCAAGTGTAGAAAAGGGCACGTCATTAGGAGCATTAGCCACACGAACCAGCAAATCTATGCCAAAGTAGCCTGACTCGAACCAACCAATAATGTCGATACCCGAAAAAGGACCTTGGATTTCGCCCTGAGGATCTTTATAAAAGAGATGTAAATCCTCTGGAGAAAGTTGCACTGGTTTTCTCGGCTCCTGTTCCTCATCAAGGACAAGTGATGACTGACTTCTGCCATTATGATCATGGCCAACTTGCCACTTACTTTCACTTGGAGCATGTGAAGGATCGCCCACCCCACTACCCCAGTCTTTGTTAGCATGCTTTGCCTGCAGCCAGGTTTTATCGGAGTTTCTATCCCGGATGTCCGGTGGACCATGAAACCTATCATGTGTTTTAGTACCAGCATGATCACTTACTGAACTTGACCTCCAAGGAGTTCCAGACTGAGAAACAACTCCCTTGACATCAGGATCCCTGTTTATGGGCACTTCATCAACACTCTTAACAAAGCCTTCATTTCTGAAAGCTGTCAGTGGGATTGACATTGTTGAAAATCAGAAAATGCCTCCAAGAAAACATCAAGAATCAGCACACTAGAAGATATGATGTATTCTTTGTGGTAACTAAATTCTGGAAGTCTCAAGTGTATGATCTCTACATCCTGACCAACTGATTCTGTAACTACAGTACCCTGCAGAAATACAATACTACAATAGCAATATGTATATCAGTACCACGGGAAACAACGTCGTATTTCCAATTCCATTAATCATACCTCTCAGACCGATATCATTCCTCCAGAATATATGACATAGAACCCAAATAAAGGGGGGAAAAAGAAAAGAGGATGCATTTTAAGCCGACATTGCACTTACTATCCGTATACTTTGACCGACTATCAGAAGCTTCTGCCTTTGCACCAGAAACATACGAGTGTATTCGAGTTTCACTGGGGGATACAATATTTCTATGCGGAGCCCTTGAATTATCAGTGCTGTCACTGGAATCGTCGACAGGGTAAGGTAAATCCTCTTTACTTCCTGCTAACACAAGCAAGGCTCAACAGGTAAGCCACAATCAACATTTGCACACATCAATACAAAGAAAGCTCTCTCAAGGTGAATACCAAATCTAGTCCCCCTTGATTGTGGGTAATCTATCGAACTTCGACCACTAAATACTTCTTTTGAGGCCTGCACTGCCCCGCTGCTGACTATCTCACCTTTGTCGATACCTTTCAAAATGCCCTGACAACAACTATAGTTAGACAGACCATAGCATGTAAGCAATCACAAGAAGGTAAGTAGATAAGCCTACCACTTCTTCAGCTAACGGGGAACAAAGTGCTAAAGGTTCTAAAGGTTCATCTTGGGTAATGGGAGGCACTTGGAAAAACCCGTCTGACAACTGGTTCATAGAACTTGTATCAATAACCCTATAAACATCAAGCAACTTTGTCCGACTGTACTTGAACATGGAGGGATCTCCATGCCCACTGTCACCTCTCTGAGAAACAGATCCAATGGGTCGATAGGGCGGAGAAACATTATTAATAGAGCCACCACCAAAGCCAAATCTTCCACGACCGGCTGAGAATGTTGGAGGAGCGCTATCCCCACGACCCCGGCCATGCGGAAATAAAGGGCCTTCCTTGCTTGCCATCGGGCTCTGATGATGTTGAGGCTCCCCCCTTCCTCGACTTTGTGAAGAGGTGGATCTCCATGGCTTCTGATGATCGCTCTCCTTGTCATCTTTTTCATGAAGAACCCCATGAGACAATCCCTTATCATGAGGGTCATCACCATGTTTGCTAGATTCAAACCTCTTATTCACCTCATTATCAGATTCCCAGCGGGTAGTCCATTTACCCTCACGCCGTTGATCATGATTGGTGTCCTTGTCCGGTTCAGTCCCATGATCAGATGGTGGACGACGTGCTTCCCCAAAGCGCCCTGCAGGAAAAGGTTCTACAGTTCGATCCATCCTCTTGTTGTCAAACCTTTTATCTCCATCCCTCCAACGATCGTTTCGAGTGGTTGAATTGGTATCCCGCTCTTCCTCACGCCAGCGATCACGATGACCAGATTCAGAATCAAGAAAAGATGGCCGATAGACATCTTTTCTCTTCTGGTTTTCATGTTCTTCTCCATGCCTTGGGGACTTGATCAGTTCTGGGCGATTGGTACGGCCTGAAAATGGACTTGCGTGGTTTTCCTGCATCAAGAATATCATAAGCATTTGGAAGTTTATACAAACAGCGTACATATTTAGTATTCGAACAACTTAGCTGAGAAACAATCATTCAGCTAGTTAAACCAAGGGTTCAAAGCATGACATGACTATCCTCTTGTAATAAAAACTCTGAGAACAGCAAAATCAAACAATACGAACCCCAGGTGCCACCCCAGCCTTGCTCTCCCCAGGCTTTGGAAGTAGCCATTGCGGTGAAAGCGGAATAGCATTTTCCGGACGAGTCACTTCTGCAAAATACAAGAGCATAAAGGCAGCATGAATGAGGCAATATCCTTGATAAGCACGAGGTGCAATCAGGCCAGAAAGAACGTGAGGCCTAGGCTAAGAGAGTAAGGCAGAGGTGCATTGTTGAGGCATGCACATCAGAGACCCAAGTGAAAGATTTAGGTTCTAAAGCGAGCAATTAGTGCAACTAAACTTCAGCACAAGCGTTCAAATCATTGCAACACAGCACCCATATGGCTATTAAAAACTTAGCAAAAGCATACAGACAACTCTTGAGGTGTATTTTCATCAAACTCCCTACAAAAACCAGAAGCTTTTACATACCTATAATTCTAGTAAGCTCAACTGAGTGATCTCCAGCTCTTCTTGATGCAAGCAGACCACAAAAACTCAAAACTACCACGAGTGTTGTGAACTGACAAGTGATTACTGATTCCATTCAGATAATTCTCAATGTACCACAATTGGTAAAATCGGGATCTTAGATAATCTTACATAACACATACAATGCTCAGGATTGAATAACCACCAAAATCGGGATCTCAGATAATCTTACATAACACGTACAATGCTCAGGATTGAATAACCACCAAAATCATCAATGAAAGACACAACAGAGAGGACGGAGCGGGCAGACATTCCTCTCGATATGATGGATTAAGAACAGCAACTGCGCTAATTGAATCACCCACTAAACCTCGTAAAGTCAGCGCAGCCCTAAACATAAATTCACTCAAATCCGATCTTCAGTCGAACACCTTTATCCAACAACATCATCCCTCCACACAAATTGTATGCAACAAATCCAAGAAAAATCAACCACAACCTTTGATAATATAAAAAAAACTATTCCTTCCCACGCCAAAACTTACCACACAATTTTCACCTCCATACCAAACAAATTCACATCAAAACCACAAATTTCCCCCAAATTACACCCTCAATCGAACAAAAAGCTCCACAAACAAGCTCAAAATTCAACGAATCGAGAAATGCGGTAAACGAGAAGGCGACGACGAAGGAAATTCGAGTTATGGGGAAGTGATAGAGAGTACCTTTGGGGATCTGATCGGGGGTGGTGACGGAGAGGTTGGCGGCGGCGGCGCGGGAACCGGAATGGGCCATGGATGATCGGAGGAGGATGAGAGGGGCGGACAGTGAAACCAAAACCCTTGTTTTTGTGTGTTTGAGAGAGAGAGAGAGAGG
>JAOVYX010002293.1:0-11914 GCA_035668315.1 Drosera spatulata
AAAACACAAGAAACTATGAAAAGACCCTTGAAATGAGCTTAAAACACTCAAAAACTCATCAAAAGGCTAAAAACACCGTAAAAACAACTCAAATTTCTTGAAAATGCATAAAAACGATTGAAAATGGTAAAAACACTTTAAAACAGCCTCAAATAACTTGAAAATCCAAGATTCTATCAAGAGAGCCTTGAAATGACCTTAAATCACTCAAAATCATAGGAAAAGGCTAAAAGCACAACAAAACAACCTCAAATAACTTGAAAATGCAAGAAACTACGAAAAGACTCTTGAAATGAGCTTAAAACACTCAAAACCACATGAAAATGGTAAAAACACAACAAAACAACCTCAATTAAGTTGAAAATGCAAGAAACTATTAAAATAGCGTAGAAATGACTTTAAAACACTCAAAAACACAAGTAAAGGATTAAAACACCATTAAAACAACTCAAATCTCTTCAACATACAGAAAAACGTATGATAAGTAGTAAAGTACCCTAAAAGAACATAAACTAAATTGAACACGCAAGACTCTATCAAAACAAACTTGAAATGACATTAAAACACTTAAAACCACATGAAAAGGCTAAAAAAACCACAAAACATCCTCAAATAACCTGAAAATGAAAAAAATAACGAAAAGAGCCTTGAAATGTCTTTAAAAACTCCAAAACACATGAAAAGGCCAAAAACACCATGAAATATCCACAAATAACTTGAAAATGCAAGAATCTATCAAAAGAGCCTTCAAATGAACTTAAAACACTCTAAAACGCTTGAAAACGGCTAAAAACACCATAAGAAAACTCCCATTCACTTCAAAACACATAAAAACAAATGAAAAGTGGTAAAAACACCATAAAACAACCTCAAATAACTTGAAAACTCAAGAAACAACGAAAGGAGCCTTGAAATGACATCAAAACACTCAAAAAAAATGAAAAGGCAAAAAACACCACAAAAACAACCTCAAATAGCTTGAAAACACAAGAAATCACGAAAAAAGCCTTTAAATGACATTAAAACACTTCAAAACACATGAAACGGCTAAGAAAACAATAAAACAAGCTCAAATAACTTTAAAATTGTGAAAAGAGCATTGAAATGAGCTTAAAACACTCAAAAACACTTGAAAAGGCTAAAAACACAATAAAAATAATTCAAATAACTTGAAAAGGCTAAAAACACCGTAAGAACAACTCCATTCACTTCAAAACAGACAAAAACAAATGAAAGGTGGAAAAAACACCATAGAAAAACCTCAAATAACCTCAAAACTCAAGAATCAATGACTAATAGCACATTAAACGGCTAAAAACACCACAAAACAACTTCAAATACCTTCAAAACACAATAACAACGAAAACAGCCTTTAAATGACCTTAAAATGCTCAAAACACATGAAAAGGCTCAAAACACCACAAACCAACATCAAATAACATGAAAATTGTGAAAAGAGCATTGAAATGAGCAGAAAACACTCAAAAAAACTTGAAAAGGCTAAAAGCACCATAAAAACAACTCAATATCTTCAAAACGCACAAAAATGAATGAAAAGTGGTAAAAATACTATAAAACAGCCTCAATAAGTTGAAAATCAAATAATCTATCTAAAGAGCCTTGAAATAACGTTAAAACACTCAAAAACCATATGAAAAGGCTAAAAGCACCACAAAACAACCTCAAATAACATTAAAATGCAAGAAACTACGAAAAAAGCCTTGAAATGAGCTTAAAACACTCAAAACCACATGAGAAGCGTAAAAACACAACAAAACAACCTCAAATAACTTGAAAATGAGAGAAACTATGAAAAAAGCCTTGAAATGACTTTAAAACAGTCAAAAACACATGTAAAAGCAAGCAACTGCAAAACACATGAATGAAAAGTGGTAAAAACACTATAAAACAGCCTCAAATGACTTCAAAATGCAAGAATCTATCAAAAGAGCCTTGAAATGAGCTTAAATCACTCAAAACCATATGAAAAGGTTAAAAGCACCACAAAACAATCTCAAATAACTTGAAAATATAAGAAACTACGAAAAGAGCCTTGAAATGAGCTTAAAACACTCAAAACCACATGAAAAGGGTAAACACACCACAAATAACCTCAAATAACTTGAAAATGCAAGAAACTTTAAAAAAAGCCTTGAAATGACTTAAAAACACTCAAAAAGACATGTAAAGGATTAAAACACATAAAAACAACTCAAAGCTCTTTAACATACACAAAAACGTATGAAACGTAGTAAAAGCACCCTAAACGAACATCAACTAAATTGAAAACGCAAGAATCTTTCAAAACACACTTGAAATGACCTTAAAACACTCAAAACCACATGAAAGGGCTAAAAACACCACAAAACATCCTTAAATAACATGAAAATGCAAGAAACAACGAAAAGAGTCTTGAAATGACTTTAAAAAACAACTCCATTCACTTCAAAAAGTACAAAAACGAATGAAAAGTAGAAAAAAACACCATAAAACAACCTCAACTAAATTGAAAACTCAAGAAACAACGAAAAAAGCCTTGCAATGAGCTCAAATTACTCAAAAAAACATGAAAGGGCTAAAAACACCACAAAACATCCTCAAATAACTTGAAAACACAAGAAACAACAAAAACAGCCTTTAAATGACCTTAAAACACACAAAACTTGAGAAGGATAAAAACACCATTCACTTCAAAACGTACAAAAAAGAATGAAAAGTGGTAAAAACACCATATAACAACCCCAAATAACTTGAAAACACAAGAAACAACAAAAACAGCCTTTAAATGACCTTAAAACACACAAAACTTGAGAAGGCTAAAAACACCATTCACATCAAAACGTACAAAAAAGAATGAAAAGTGGTAAAAACACCATACAACAACCCCAAATAACTTGAAATCACAAGAAACAACGAAAAGAGCCTTGAAATGACCTCAAAACACTCGAAAACATATGAAAGGGCGAGAAACACCGCAAAACAACCTCAAGTAACTTGAAAACACAAGAAACAACAAAAACAGCCTTTAAATGACCTTAAAACACTCAAAAACACATCAAAAGGCTAAAAACACCATAAGACAACCTCAAATAACTCGAAAATTGTGAAAAGAGCATTGAAATGAGCTTAAAACACTCAAAAACACTTGAAAAGGTTAAAACAAGATAAAAACAACTAAAACACCATAAGAGTAACTCCATTCACTTCAAAACGCACAAAAACTATTGAAACGTGGAAAAAACATCATAAAACAACCTCAAATAAATTGAAAACTCAAGAAACAACGAAAAGAGCCTTGAATTGAGCTCAAAACACTCAAAACACACGAAAGGGCTGAAAACACCATAAAACAACCTCAAATAACTTGAAAACACAAGAAACAATGAAAACAGCCTTTAAATGACCTTAGAACACTCAAAAACACATGAAAAGGCTAAAAACACCATACAACAACCTCAAATAACTTTAAAATTATTAAAAGAGCATTGAAATAAGCTGAAAACACACAAAAACAAAAGAAAGGGCTAAAAACACCATAAAAACAACTCAAATAACTTGAAAACACAAGTAACGATGAATACACCCTTTAAATGAGCTTAAAACACTCAAAAACACATCAAAAGGCTAAAAACACCATAAAAACAACTCACATCTCTTCAAAACGCACAAAAAAGATTGAAAACAACCGCAAGTAACTTGAAAACAAAAGAGACAATGAAAACAGGCTTTAAATGACCCTAAAACACTCAAAAACACATGAAAAGGCTAAAAGAACCATAAAACAACCTCAAATAACCTGGAAATTGTGAAAAGAGCATTGAAATGAGCTAAAAACACTCAAAAACACTTGAAAAGGCTAAAAACACCATAAAAACAACTCCAATAACTTGACGAGGCTTAAAACCCCATCAGAACAACTCCATTCACTTCAAAACGCACAAAAACGAATCGAAAGAGCTTTGAAATGAGTTTGAAACACTCAAAACCACATGAAAAGGGTAAAAACACAACAAAACAACTTCAAAAAACTTGAAAATGCATGAAATTATGAAAAAAGCCTTGAAATGACTTTAAAACACTCAAAAACACATGTAAAGGATTAAAACACCATGAAAACAACTCAAATCTCATCAACATACACAAAAACGTATGAAAAGTAGTAAAAGTAACCTAAAAGAACTTCAACTAATCTATCAAAACAAACTTGAAATGACATTAAAAAACTCAAAACCACATGAAAGGGCTAAAAACACCACAAAAGTCCTCAAATAACTTGAAAATGCAACAAATAACAAATAACAAATGACTTTAAAAAACTCCAAAATGCATGAAAAGGTCAAAAACACCATAAAATATCCTCAAATAACTTGAAAACGTAAGAAACAATCAAAAGAGTATTCAAATGAGCTTAAAACACTATAAAACACTTGAAAAAGGCTAAAACACCAGAAGAAACACTCCATTCACTTCAAAACGCACAAAAAAGAATGAAAAGTGGAAAAAAAACACCATAAAACAACCTCAAATAAGTAGAAAACTCAAGAAACAACAAAAAGAGCCTTGAAGTTTTCTCAAAACACTCAAAAACACATGAAAGGGCTAAAAACACGACAAAACAACCTCAAATAACTTGAAAACACAAGAAACAACAAAAACAACCTTTAAATGACCTTAAAACACTCAAAAACACATTAAACGGCTAAAAACACCATAAAAGAACCTCAAATAACTGGAAAATTATGAAAAGAGCATTGAAATGAGCTTAAAACACTCAAAAACACTTGAAAAGGCTAAAAACACCATGAAAACAACTCAGATAACACGTAAAGGCTAAAAACACCACAAGAACCACTCCATTCACTTCAAAATGCACAAAACGAATAAAAAGTGGAAAAAACACTATAAAACAACCTCAAATAACTTGAAAACTCAAGAAACAATGAAAAGAGCGATGAAATAAGCTCAAAACACTAAGAAACCCTTGAAAGGACAAGAAACACCACAAAACAATCTCAAATAACTTGAAAACACAAGAAACAACCAAAACAGGCTTTAAATGACCATAAAACACTCAATAACACACGAAAGGGCTAAAAACACCACAAAACAACCTCAAATAACTTGAAAACACAAGAAAAAACGAAAACAACCTCTAAATTACGTTATAACACTCAAAAACACATTAAAAGGAAAAAAAACCAACATAAAACAACCACAAATAACTTGAAAACACAAGAAAAATCGAAAACAACCTCGAAATTACCTTAAAACACTCAAAAACACATGAACAGAAAAAAAAACAACATAAAATAACCTCAAATAACTTGTAAATTGTGAAAAGAGCATTGAAATGAGCTAAAAACACTCAAAAACACTTGAAAAAGCTAAAAACACCATAAAAACAACTCAAATAACTTGAAAAGGCTGAAAACACCATCAGAACAAGTCCATTCACTTCAAAACGCACAAAAACAAATCGAAAGAGCCTTGAATGAGTTTAAAACACTCAAAACCACATGAAAAGGGTAAAAACACAACAAAACAACTTCAAAAAACTTGAAAATGCATGAAATTATGAAAAAGGCCTTGAAATGACTTTAAAACACTCAAAAACACATGTAAAGGATTAAGACACCATGAAAACAACTCAAATCTCATCAACATACACAAAAACGTGTAAAAAGTAGTAAAAGTAACCTAAAAGAACTTCAACTAAATTGAAAAGGTAAGAATCTATCAAAACAAACTTGAAATGACATAAAAAAACTCAAAACCATATCAAAGAGCTAAAAACACCACAAAACATCCTCAAATAACTTGAAAATGGAAGAAACTACGAAAAGAGCTTTGAAATGAGTTTTAAAAGCACAAAACCACTTGAAAAGGGTAAAAACACAGCAAAACAACCTCAATTAACATGAAAACGCAAGAAACTATGAAGAAAGCCTTGAAATGACTTTAAAACACTTGAAATCATATGTAAAGGATTAAAACACCATAAAAACAACTTAAATCTCTTCACCATACACAAAAACGTAGAAAAAGTAGTAAATGCACCCTAAAAGAAAATCAACTAAATTGAAAACGAAAGAATCTATCAAAACAAACTTGAAATGACCATAAAACACTCAAAACGACATGAAAGGGCTAAAAACACCACAAAACATCCTCAAATAACCTGAAAATACAAGAAACAATGAAAAGAGCCTTGAAATGACTTTAAAAAATTCTAAAACACATGAAAAGGCCAAACACACCACGAAATATCCTCAAATAACATGAAAACAAAAGAATCCTTCAAAAGAGCCTTCAAATGAGCTTAAAACACGCTAAAACACTTGAAAAGGCAAAAAACACCAAAAGAACCACTTCATTCACTTCAAAACGCACAAAAACGAAAGAAAAGTGGTAAAAACACCACAAAACAACCTCAAATAAGTTGAAAACTCAAGAAACAACGAAAAAAGCCTTGAAATGAGCTCAAAACACTCAAAAACACTTGAAAGGGCTAAAAACACCACAAAACAAGCTCAAATAACTTGAAAACTAAAGAAACAACGAAAAGAGCCTTCAAATGAGCTCAAAACACTCAAAAACACTTGAAAGGGCTAAAAACACCACAAAACAAGCTCAAATAACTTGAAAACTAAAGAAACAACGAAAAGAGCCTTCAAATGAGCTCAAAACACTCAAAAACACATGAAAGGGATAAAAACACCGCAAAAGAACATAAAATAACTTGAAAACACAAGAAACAAGGAAAACCGCCTTTAAATGACCTTAAAACACTCAAAAACACATGAAAATGCTAAAACCAGCATAAACAACCTCGAATAACTTGAAAATTGTGAAAAGAGCATTGAAATGAGCTTAAAACATTAAAAAACACATGAAAAGGCTAAAAATACCATAAGAACTACTCCATTCACTTCAAAATGCACAAAACAACCTCAAATAACTTGAAAACTCAAGAAACAATGAAAAGAACCATGAAATGACCTCAAAACACTTAAAAAATCATGAAGGGATAAAAACACCCGAAAATAACCTCAAATAACATGAAAACACAAAAAACAACGAAAACAGCCTTTAAATGACCTTAAAACACTTAAAAACACATGAAAAAGGCCAAAAACACCATTAAAAAGCCTGAAATAACTTGAAAATTGTCAAACGAGCATTGAATTGAGCTTAAAACACTCAAAAACACTTAAAAAGGCAAAAAACACCATAAAAACAACTCAAATAGCTTGAAAACACAAGAAACTGTGAGAAGACCCTTGAAATGAGCTCAAAACACCATAAAAACTATTCAAACCTCTTCAACATACAGAAGAACGTACGAAAAGTTGTAAAAGCAACCGAAAAGAACCTCAGCTAAATTAAAAACGCAAGAATCTATGAAAACAACCTTGAAATGTCCTTAAAACCCTCAAAACCACATGAAATGGCTAAAATAACACAAAACATCCTCAAATAACGAAAATATAAGAAACAACAAAAAGAGCCATGCAATGACTTTAAAAAACTCCAAAACACATGATAAGGCCACAATCACGATAAAATATCCTCAAATTACTTGAAAACGCAAGAATCTATCAAAAGAGCCTTGAAATGAGCTTAAAACACTCTAAAACACTTGAAAAGGCCAAATACACCATAATAACAACTCCATTCACTTCAAAAAACGCACAAAAATGAATGAAAAGTGGTAAAAAAATATCATAGAACAACTTTGAATAACTTGAAAACTCAAGAAACAACGAAAAGAGCCTTGAAAAGAGCTCGAAACACTAAAAAAAACATGAAAGGACTAAAAATACCCCAAAACACCCTCAAATAAATTGAAAATATAAGAAACAACGAAACAACCATTAAATGACCATAAAACACTCAAAAACACATGAAAAGGCTAAAAGTGCCATAAAACAAGCTCAAAAACACTTGAAAAGGCTAAAAACACCATAAAAAAACACAAATACCTTGAAAAGGCTAAAAACACCATAAGAATCAAAACGCACAAAAACGAATGAAAGGGGGGAAAAACACCAGAAAAGAACCTCAAATAACTTGAAAACTCAAGAATCAAGGAAAAAAGCCTTGAAATGAGCTCAAAACACTCAAAAGCACATGAAAGGGCTAAAAACACTACAAAACAACCTCAAATAATTTGAAAACACAAGAAACAACGAATGTAGCCTTTAAATGACCATAAAACACTCAAAAACACATGAAAAGGATAAAAACACCATAAAACAACCTCAAATAACTTGAAAATTGTGAAAAGAACATTGAAATGTGCTGAAAAGACTCAAAAACACTTAACAAGGCTCAAAACACCGTAAAAGCGACTCAAATAACTAGAAAACACAAGAAACTATGAAACGACCCTTGAAATGGCTTAAAACTCTCAAAAACACTTCAAAAGGATAAAAACACCATAAAAACAACTCAAATCTCATCAAACTGCACAAAAACGAATGAAAAGCGGTAAAAACACTATAAGACAACCTCAAATAACTTGAAAATCCAAGAATCTATCGAAAAGAACCTTGAAATGACCTTAAATCACTCAAAACCTTATGAAATGGCTAAAGCCACCACAAAACAAGCTCACATAACTTGAAAATGCAAGAAACTACGAAAAGAGCCTTGAAATGAGCTTAAACCACTCAAAACCACATGAAAAGGGTAAAAACAAAAGAAAACAACCTCAAATGACATGAAAATGCAAGAAACTATGAAAAAAAAGCCTTGAAATGAGTTTAAAACACTCAAAAACACATGTAAAGGATTAAAACACCACAAAAAGGAGTCAAATCACTTCAATATACACAAAAACGTATGAAAAGTAGTAAAAGCACCCTAAAAGAACATCAACTAAAATGAAAACCCAAGAAACTAACAAAGCAAACTTGAAATGATCCTAAAACACTCAAAACCACATGAAAGGGCTAAAAACACCACACAACATCCTCAAAAAACTTGTAAACAAAAGAAACAACGAAAAGAGCCTTGAAATGACATTAAAAAACTCCAAAATACTTGATAAGGCGAAAAACACAATGAAATATCCTCAAATAACTTGAAACGCAAGGATGTATCAAAAGAGCCTCCAAATGAGCTTAAAACACACTATAACACTTGAAAAGGCTAAATACACCATAACAACAACTCCATTCACTTCAAAACGTACAATAACGAATGAAAAGTGGTAAAAACACCATAAAACAACCTGAAATAACTTGAAAACTCAACAAACAACAAAAAGAGCCTTGAAATGAGCTCAAAACACTCAAAGAAACATGAAAGGGCTAAAAACACCGCAAAACAACCTCAAATAACATTAAAACACATGAAACAACAAAAACTGCCGTTAAATGTGCTTAAAACACTCAAAACCACATTAAAAGGCTAAAAAACACCATAAAACAACCTCAAATAACTTGAAATTTGTGAAAAGAGTATTGAAATGAGTTTAAAACACTCCAAAACACTAGAAGAGGCTAAAAACACATAAAAATAACTCAAATAACTTGAAAAGGCTAAAAACACCATAAGAACAACTCCATTCACTTCAAAACGCACAAAAACGAAAAAAAAGAGGAAAATACATTATAAAACAACCTCAAATAACTTGAAAGCTCAAGAAACAACGAAAACAGCCTTGAAATGAGTTCAAAACACTCAAAAACACACGAAAGGGATAATAACACCATAAAACAACCTCAAATAACTTGAAAACACAAGAAACAACGAAAACAGCCTTGAAACGACTTGAAAACACTCAAAAACACATGAAAAAGGCTAAAAATATCATAAAACAACCACAATTAACCTGAAAAATGGGAAATGAGCGTTGAAATGAGCTGAAAACATTAGAAAACACTTGAAAAGGCTAAAAAGACCACAAAAACAACTCAAATAACTTGATAACACAAGAAACTATGAAACCTCAAAAACACATGAAAAGGAAAAAACACCATAAAAACAACTCGAATCCCCTCAAAATGCACAAAAACGAATGAAAAGTCGTAAAAACATTATAAAATAGCCTCAGATAACTTCAAAAACCAAGAATCTATGAAAGTGCCTTGAAATGATCTTAGATCACTCAAACGCATATGAAAAAGCTAAAAGCACCACAAAACAACCTCAAATAACTTGAAAATGCAAGAAACTACGAAAAAAGCCTTGAAATGAGCTCAAAACACTCAAAACCACATGAAAAGGGTAAAAACACAACAAAACAACCTCAAATAACTTGAAAATGCAAGAAACTATGAAAAAAGATTTGAAATGACTTTAAAACACTCAAAAGCACTTGTAAAGAATAAACCCCAAAAAAGCAACTTAAATCTCTTCAACATATAGAAGAACGTATGAAAACTAGTAAAAGCACCCTCAAAAAACATCAGCTAAATTGAAAACGCAAGAATCTATCAAATTAAAACAAGCTTGAAATGACCCTAAAACACTCAAAACCATATGAAAGGGTTACAAACACCACAAAACATGCTCAAATAACTTGAAAATGCAAGAAACAATGAAAAGAACCTTGAAATTATTTTAAAGAACTCCAAAACATATGAAAAGGCAAAAAACACCATGAAATATCCTCAAATAACTTGAAAAAGGCAAGAATCTATGAAAAAAGCCTTCAAATGAATTAAAACACTATAAAACACTTGAAAAGACTAAAAACGCCACAAGAACAACTCCATTCACTTAAAAACGCACAAAAACGAATGAAAGTTGTAAAAACACCATAAAACAACCTCAAAATAATTCGAAAAGTCGAGAAACGACGAAAAGAGCCTTGAAATGAGCTCAAAACACTCAAAACATTTGAAAGGGCTAGAAACACTACAAAACAACCTCAAATAACTTGAAAACACAAAAAGCAAGAAAAACTGCCTTTAAATGACCTTAAAACACTTAAAAACAAATGAAAAGTCTAAAAACACCATAAAACAAATGAAAAAAACTTTAAAATTTTGAAACGAGAATTGAAATGGGCTTAAAACACTCAAAAACACTTGAGAAGGCTAAAAACACCATAGAAACAACTCAAATAACTTGAAAACACAAGAAACTATGAAAAGACCCTTGAAATGAGCTTAAAACACTCAAAAACACATCATAAGGCTAAAAACACCATAAAAAACTTCAAATAACTGGGAAAGCCTAAAAACACCCTAAGAAAACTCCATTCACTTCAAAAGGCACAAAAACGAATGAAAAGTGGAAAAACCGCCACAGAACAATCTCAAATAACTTGAAAACTCAAGAAACAAAGAAAAGAGCCTTGAGCTCAAAAACACATGGAAGGGCAAAAAACACCATAAAAACAACTCAAATAACTTGAAAACACAAGAAACCAAGAAAAGACCCTTGAAATGAGCATAAAACACTCAAACACACATCAAAAGGTTAACAACACCATAAAAACAATTCAAATCTATTCAAAATGCACAAAAACGAATGAAAAGTGCTAAAAACACTATAAAACAGCCTCAAATAACTTGAAAATCCAAGAGTCTATCAAAAGAACTTTGAAATGACCTTAAATCACTCAAAACCATATGAAAAAGGTAAAAGCACCACAAAACAACCACAAATAACATGAAAATGAAAGAAACTACGAAAAGAGCCTTGAAGTCAGCTTAAAACACTTAAAACCACATGAAAAGGGCAAAAACACAACAAAACAACCTGAAATAACTTGAAAATGCAAGAAACTATGAAAAAAGCCTTGAAATGACTTAAAAACACTCAAAAGCACATGTAAAGGAATAAAACACCATAAAAACAACTCGAATCTCTTCAAAATACAGAAGAACGTATGAAAAGTAGTAAAAGCACCCTAAAAGAACATCAACTAAATTGAAAACGCAAGAATCTATCAAAACAA
>JAOVYX010002294.1:0-11913 GCA_035668315.1 Drosera spatulata
TATTCGTTATCACAAGATTAGAGAGTGGTTGGATTCCGAGGTTGTAGATTTGCAGAAAGTTCACACAAAGGAGAATGTGGCAGATATGCTTACCAAGATAGTTCCCAAGATCAAGTTTGAGCACTACTTACACTTGATCAACGTTTCTTCGTGCTGAGTTTGTGGTGGAGCATCCCCGTCACGCGAAGGGGGATGTGAGGACGTGCCTGGCTCTGGCACAGGAGTTCGTTAGTGAGCTGCTCTGGTATGGATCGTGAAGTAAATGCCAAAGGTGGAGATTGTTATTATTTGACGTTGACTTTTTAGATTTTTTGTTCCCTATAAATAGACCCTTATTGCGTAGAAAATAAGGTGAGAGAGAAACTAAGCTTTTCAGAGCTATACACAGGAGAGAGCGCTCTCAAAAGAAAAATTTCTGTAATCTGATTAGTGAGTTTTTTTTCCCATGGGTTTTTTCTTCCCCTTGAGGGTTTTTTCCACGTAAATCTGATGTCGTTTTTCGTTCCTGTTATTTATCAATCGTGTTTGTGAATTGATCGTTTGCCTGCTGGATTACAATTCTGAGATTGTCTCGAGATTTAAATCGTAACAAGTGGTATCAAAGCAAATGGTTCATTGGGCTGGACAAGGACACGGTTGGGCCCAAGATAACAGCCAAGGTCCAGAATGCGTATGAGGAAGATGTCAAGGGGTTGTGATGGTGTAGAAAGACCCGGAATGCAAGAAACCCATTGCATAGATGGAAAATACCTTTCCACAACAAGAGACAGGCATGCCTGGAGCGCGGGACATGTTGACCTGAAGATGGTAGGCCCAAAAAGGTGCATAAGTTTAGGATCCCTTGGTTGCGTCATGCCCTCCGCAAAGTGGGTTGATCAGATATGCAAATGGCTCAGTCCAAGATGTGGGTGGAGAAAGGCCCATGGATTCAGACTCAAAGGGAAGTGGATCATGTGAATGGTACTCACACATAAAGGGAGAGATTGTTGAGATTATGTAGTGAGTTGGTTACCTACATTGATATTTGTGTAGAAAAAAGAGCAGCTTACATATGTGAAAAAGCCCATGACCTACTAGCCATGGCTTTTGGGTTAAAAATGGGCCCAGTTCACATGTGTAAGTTGTTCAGGCCCGATCTGGGCAGGTTCTCTCCTCTTGGGCTCTCCCCTGAATCGCAATAATCCACTCATTTAACAAAGTGTTACCTCGAGCTGCCAATGCTAAACTATGGGACTCTGCAACTCCTGAAGCCACGTAGAGATCACCATCGCTACTGTCCACATTCTCTGCTATGCTCGCAGAACTGGATGATTTCTCGGACGACCTGCTTTTATTCTGAAGATACTGTGCTTTCATGTGCCCCTTTTCATGACACTTGTCCACCTGAGACAAGTCACGGGGACCTCGCGACTTCGATCTGGACTTCCCTCTGCTACCCTTGTTCCTTTGATGATGTCTGCCCCTATTCTCTAACTTAGCAGCATATCCTTCTCTAGAACTGTTGGATTCTGAAGGATTCATCTGGCTCACATCAAGAACTGCTGATGCCACCTCTTCTACACTTAACTTGTCTTTGCCTACAAGTAAAGTGGTCTTCAATGTAGCATAAAAACTAGGAAGTGATTTGAGTAAGATCAATGTCTGATCCTCCTCTTCAACTTTAACATCCAGACTAGCCAGTTGCGTCGTAAGCCGATTAAACTCGACAATATGGTCATTAAGATCCGTTCCCTCCTTCATCTTGAGGTCGAACAAATCTGTCTTCAAATAGAGTTTATTTGATAATGACTTCGACATGTAAATAGATTCTAACTTCTCCCACATCTTCATCGGTGAGACGTCGTTCAGAACCTGATACTTCATCTGTGGCGCCAGACTCAATCTGATGGTAGCTGCTGCCTTTGCTTCCAATTCATCCCAGTCATCCTGACTCATATCAGTCGGTTTTTGTCCTTTCAATGTCTTGAACAGTCCTTGTTGCACAAGAACATCCTTAATCATACTTTGTCAAATGATGAAATTATTCTTCCCTTCAAACGGCTCAATCTTGAACTTAGCCGTATTCACCATTGTCTCAACTCCAGAAAACTAATAAAAATTCTAGCTTTCGAAATATTCACTTCGAATCAATTAGGAATACGAAGTGAATCAAATCTTCCAAATAATAGATTTGATTTTTTAAAAAAGATTTTTTTAAAAAACTTCGAAATATTCTAGTTTTCGAAATATTCACTTCGAATCAACTAGGAATACGAAGTGAATCAAATCTTTCAAATAATAGATTTGATGTTTTAAAAGATTTTTTAAAAACTTCGTATATCAATTTAAGATTTTTTCGAAATATTCCGATCGAAAAAATCAAATCTTTCAAACCTTAGATCCAATTTTTTTTTCCTTTCCCTGAAAAAAAGAAAGAAACAAACTTAATTTGTTTTCCCCCTTTCACTACCACTTTTCCTTGGCGGTGGATGTGCGCGGTTGCGGCGATTTCCCAGGCGGCGGCAACCAGCGACGGCGGCTTCGATCTCCTTTTGATTTTCTAACAGCGATCCCAGTTAATCTCAAATCAAAAATTAACCTTCGTTTCGCTCTGATACCACTTGTTACGTTACGATTAAGGGGAGAGTCCAAAAGGAGAGAACCTGTCCAAATCGGGCCTGAACAACTTACACATGTGAACTACGCCCATTTTTTAATCCAAAAGCCATGACTAGTAAGTTATGGACTTTTTCACATAACTGCTCTTTTTTCTACACAAATATCAATGTGGTTAACCAATTCAGTACATAACCTCAACACTGCCTTCAAGATCAAAGATCATACCTAGCCATACCAGGTTTTCTCTCCACAGACAACAGA
Source organism: Drosera spatulata (assembly GCA_035668315.1). Taxonomy (NCBI): domain Eukaryota; kingdom Viridiplantae; phylum Streptophyta; class Magnoliopsida; order Caryophyllales; family Droseraceae; genus Drosera; species Drosera spatulata. Next base: position 2,860 of record JAOVYX010002294.1, read on the forward strand.
TCCCTACCCTTCAAATAATACTCATTGACCTATTTAATGCATAACCTGTCACACTTCATTTCCACAGCCCATACAACCTTGAAAACAAATGCAACATTCCATCAATTTAGCTGCTTTATGCCCAATCCACCTTTTCTTTTAGGCCTACACACATCAACCCATGCCACCAAAGCTTTATGAGAATTCATGGCATTTTCTGTCGGGAGAAACATTGGACACCTCCTTTCAATCTTATCTATAACGCAAGCAGGCAAGACAAACAGCAGTACACTCTTAATCAACTGGAGTCTTCCAACATAACTAAGATGACGTGCATTCCACCTGATTATTCTTTGAGTGATCTTGTCAAGCAACCCTCTATATGCTTTTACCCCGTCTTTGTGCAGCAAGTGGCACTCCTAGATACTACCTATGAAGTTTATATATACAAGTAGAGGTATCTGTACCACATATGTTGAAGTTGGTCAAGAGGTTAGGGCTTGAAGAGCTGTACACCTTGCAGGAGATCGCATCTCCACTACTGGAACTATTACCATGTTTTTTTTTTTTTTTCATGCTTTCTTGTCCATTATCCTAATTAGCTAATTTGTGATTAAAAATCATTTACCAGTCCTCTCATAAACTAAATCTTACCTTATTTTAAAATAGATAGAGTGCCAAGAAAATAATCAATATCAACAATAGACTACCAATCATCGGTCGCCAGAAATCGAAAGAAAACTTCAAGAGACTATAATCCAACAACGAGATACGACGTATGTTTGTCAAATAGAAAGAAAGGGTGTAGCAAGTTATGGAGTCAAAGAAAGACATATATTAAACTGTCACCTGGCAATATGAAACTGAATGCTCAAATGTACACCAATCACCCTGAATAATAAATAGAGACAATATCATCACTATATTCTTATGTATATGAATTATATTATGTACTATAGTATCAAAACAGATAATATTTAAGACGTGTGAAAATAATCAGGTATAAATATTGAATTCTCGCAAAATGAATTAAACTCAATGTCATGCTAGACAATAGTTGAAATTAAGGCCGGTTTGACTGTCGTCAAGAAAATCGCTATAATTTTTATTTAAAAATATCAAAAATAGGATTTCTATATATTTTTAGAAAATAGACATGATGACCTTTCCAACAATATATAAATCGTATATTTATGGCTTTAGGTTCAAACAGAGTTATGGATTTAATGTGGGACTAGTGTAGAAATCATTCAACATGATCTTTGATCGTATTTAAATCCATAACTTCGTGTATACAACTTCAAAATTCATTTCGTAAAATTTTCTGTAAACTAAACACAATAGCCTTTCATTAAAATCAGAGTTTCACTCATGGAACATTTAGAATAATAGCAGTTTATTAGTACAATTCACATGCTTCACTAAACAACTCATATCTTTTCACATACAACTCTAAACCACGATTTACAAATTGTTCTGAAAAATAGACTTCAAGATCTTTATATATAAGACTTGTTTTCTAACTCTTACTGAGCATTTCTATATTAAGTATCGAATTTGATCTTGTAACTGGCCAGTTTTCACGGATTGATCTATCCGTACAATTTGATTTATAAGTTAAGCATCACAACTCTAAATCACGCTCTGTAAAGTGCATCAAAAGGTAGGCATCTTAGCCTACCATATGAACTAAATTCAGAATTTATCCCGCTAAACACAGTTCCTAACCGAATTTTCTATTATCAAGCAGTCTACAAAACGTCAATTCAACATCAATCCCAATTGATCCATCTTAAATCATAGCCCATCACCATCGTTGAGCACTATAGAACCGGAATTTCAGATTTTCCAATGACAAAATCATCTTTAGAGGATGACTAGATCGAAGAGAATCGCTTAGGATTAAAAACTAACCTTGAAAGGGAATGAAATTAAAATCGTCAATGCGAAAAGGAGCTGGATTTTCTCTCGTGATGAAGGCCGATAGGTTAGAAATTGATTTGAGAGAAAGGGAAGTCGTGCGTTTAAGCGTACAAGATTCCCTTTTTTTTTCTTTTTCTCTTTATATCTAAAATCAACTTTAAAGTTATTAAATATATCAAACACTTAAAAATATTTAACATATCAATGTTTTGTAAAATAATATAGGTAGATAGATTTAAGAAAATATATTTGACTTTAAGCACGTGTATATGAAGGTTAGGATATTGCACTAGTCCTCCTTCATTCCCCATATCAGCCTTCTCTTTTGACAATCTGTTGATTCTGGCAATGGTCCCCTTTTCCTGATGCATCCTTAGTTGCCTTCTTTTGAATCACAGTCTGTGTCACCAGTCTGTGTCAACATTTTATCGTTCTCACCAGTCTGTGTCACCGGAAACATCATCAAGGGTTTAGGTTCCATTGCTCACTTTGACCTTTTTAGGACGATCAGGTTTTGCCATAGATGAGTTGATGTCATTCCGATGATCCTTTTCGGCACCACATGAGCCTGGTTTCAATTGTCTAAATTTAAGTTTTGCAGAATATAATTTCACAACATTAATTTTCATATTCAATATTAGTCTCATTTGATAGATATAGTTTACTAATTTATAAATATATATTTAATTTTTTTAATGTTACATAAAATAAAATAAAAAGCATTTAAAATTTAGATGAAATAAAATAATTACAAAAATGATAAGGATTACTTTTGGAAATAATGCAAAAGAAGAGGGGGTGTGTGCTTTTTGTGCGTTGTGAGCACTCTTTGAGATAGAAGAAACACTTGGAATCACAAGAAATATATATTCCCTCCATCCCATAAAAATTATGCCTTTTTTCTAGATTTAGTTGCAATATTGTCTTATACAAGTAATTAAGTTATTCATATTACGAATCATCGTTTTACGTAAAATTATCGAAAAACATTAATAATAGATTAAATTATGTACTTCAATTCTGAATCAGTGACATAATTTTTTACGTCGTTAAGGTGAATAACATATCTTCTCAAAATGCGTGTTAAATAACACAATGATAATATAACGTTACTATTAAATTCCGAATGGAGGGAGTACAACACTTTGATCGGGAAGTTGTCGAGACAAACTTTGATCGACATTGCAGAACGATCAAACATTATTTCACGTAAATTTATCATAAAATATCAATTATAATATAAATCATCTAGTTTCATACAACGATGATTACGGGATGGTCGTACTTTGTTAGCTTCAAGAACAAAATTTATCAAAATATGTGTTGAATAATGATTTTTTTTTTTTTTTTGGCAATGTTACATTTTTTGTGTTACGAAGGGATTATTTCTTCAACCCAAATAAATTATATTCCCTTCATCCCAATGTACTTGCAATATTTTTTTTATTGAATTGTCCCAATTTAGTTCAACATTAATGGTAAATTTGTCACATAAATACTAGTCACAAATTCCACTATCTTTTTCCTCAACAGCTACAGTTTATCCTATTAACACTAAAAAAGTATTCTTTTCTTTTATTAATTTTCAAAAAAAAACTAACACATATAAAATATCGTATCAGATCAAATGGTTGAAAGCAATATGGGACGGAGGGGATAACAAATTGAGTGACATACAAATAAACATATATGTGTTGACTTTAATTGGATTTATCTATATTCTTGTGACGTGGAGAAACATTTAAGGTAGAAAACATTAAAAAAATGATAGAGATATTAATATGATTTAAAATAAAGATATTTTAGACTATATATGAAAAATGGCATAAAATCCTCTAAACTATGAAACGGGAATAGTTAACCCCTTTAAAATTCTAAAATGGACGCTTAACCCCCCCTCCATCCACGGGTCAAATGCAGATGTTACATTTTCCGTTAAGTTTAGGGTTATCATTGATTTTCACAAATAATAATCTCAATTTTGACCAAAATGCCCCGTCTCTTTCCCATTTTATTCCATTGTGAACCACTCCTTTGAAAGCCTTATCACGTTCTCATTTCTTCACCAGCTCCAAATCATCCCCAATCAAACAACCTAAAATCAAAATTCACACGAAACATCTCATGATCCAAAATTTTTCACAGTACACAACACTAAAAAATACAGCAATCTCACGACGAAATTATTCTGCGACAGAAAACAATTTTGTTATTGCGATGGATCCTTCTTTAAGAATGACTTTAAAAAAAAAACTATATATTTATTCGTAAAGTCAACGTCCGTCGCAAAAATTAAATAATTCACAATGGATCTGTAGCAATGTGTCCTGTTTTGCTACCGATCCTTCTCAACTAGATGGGTTTTCAATATTTAAAAAATTTTTGTGTTTATATTTTATTGTTTAGCAACGGATCCGTTACAAAAATTTTGTTAAATTTAAAATTTTAAAATTTAAATTTTTTTCAATATATAGTATTTCGATATGGATCCGTTGCAACAATCGTAATAATTCTTGAAATTTTCACATATATGCCACTTTTACGATGGAATCTGTCGCAATTTTCTTTATCAAATTTTTTTTATCATGTATAAAATTTTTTTCCCATATTGATTGATAATATGTTTAAGTTTGCTACATCATAATAAAGAAATTTGATAATATCAAATCTTTAGACGTTACATGCAAAACTATATTTTATTAACATTAGGGTTTGATATATAACGAATTAGTTATAAAACATAAAATGTTACATAATAAATAAATAAAATATGTTTTGAGAATATTTTATTACGTTGATGATATTAAACGCAACGGGAAAATTTTATAATTGTTAAAAGTTTAGGGTTAGATTTAATTAGTTACAATTTTAAGTTCGAAGATGAATCCGTAGTAAATTTAAAATATTTACGACGGATTCCGTCACAAACTATATATTCCATTGCAAATTCAATCATCATAAGTAACAAATACCCAAAAGTCAATTCACATCCCAGTCATGATCGAAGATATAGAAGTGGTTTTTCAAGGACAACATGAACCCTAAACACCTGAGTCATGAGTCAAGTCCTGGAACGAATATCAGTCTTTACCATTTATTTTTTTGATTTCATAATATAATAAACAGTTTAATCTAAGATATGAATTTATATATATGTTAAATTTTTAATAGATTTGATAAAAAAATACTTATTTTTTTTAATAATAGTGAGATTTAATAGAGAAAATGAGAGAGAGAAAGGAATAGGATGGTGAGTGCACTGCAACAGATGATAATTTGTTTTAATGTTTTTTCATGTGAAAAAGTTACTTAATAAGATAGATTGATTATACTTTTGGACGATCCGAATAAAAAAAATTATGATTTATAATATAATACGAAGGAAATATATCATACTGCGGAACTTGTAATTGAACCCATTTTAGTGATATGTTTTGCCATATTATTTGGGCTTTTTTTAATATCTTTTTGCCCCGAAACTATTACAACACATTGATCGGACGCACATATCGATATAAAGTTTGACATAAGTGCAATGATGATCAAACGTAATTTTTTGTAAATTTATCGTGAAATATCAATGATTCTGTAAGTTACGTATTTCAACATAATACATGTTACGGGACGATTAGACGTGATTTGATATGAAAACAAAACTTATATCATCTGTATAGCATAATACAAAATATATATGGATTATAAGAATTATAGGACGGATGGGATGAAGTATTTGTGAATTTAGTGGCATGTGTCGCTCAAGTGCATTTTATCCCTAATACTCCATCCGTCCCGGATAAATTACGATGTGCTGACTTGGATAATTATTAAGGAATTCATTAACTTTATATGATTTTACCTCAGTGTCCTTGTGAGTGGGAGAGAGAAATAAAAGTGAGTTGAGAAAGAAAAAATAATAAAAAAGAACATAATATAATATAAAATAAAAATATTTTAAAATTTTTAACATCCTAAATTTACTATATATATAAAAATATTATAATTTATATAAAATATTTATTTTTAATAATATGTTATAATTTATATGGGATCGAGTAAATATTAGTTAGCTTGTAATGTATAACTTGGCCATTATCCCCCGATTCTCTTTCTCTGAATCTCCCACTGTTCTCTCACTGATTTCCCCTTCCCAATTACAATTCCATTTCGTTGTTTTGGATCGTATCAATCAGGGTCATGAATCCTCTTGTTGGGATCTCCATCTTGGACTATGAATTATATGGTACTCCTGAAAGAGGTTTCTGAACGTTGGGATTACTATGTCGAGCTCGCCGGCCAGGGGGTGTGACTTGGGTTGATGGGATCGATGACATTGTTGAGATTCGGGAATGAATTAGGGTTGTTTTTGAGGAAGATGGGGAGTGATTTGAGGGGAAATGGAAAGAGGAAAATGGCGTTTTTGAACGAGAAATGGAATGGAATTCAACCCCTTCTTCTCCAGCTTATCCCTTTCCCATACCTACGATTTTTCACTCATAATTTCCCACAATTCCTCAAGTCCATGTGTCGATAAAGCAAATATGATTCTTTTCAATGTATTGAACCTCATGAGGGTACATTTGTCATTTTATATTGATTTTAACAGAGTTAACTGTTTGTTTGGATGGACGGGCGTTAAGTTTCCACTTTATATCATTGAGAGGATTAAGTGCTTCGGTCCACAATTGAAAGGGATTTTATGTCATTTTTTTTATTATTTTAAACTTGTCAATATTGAAGGTGTTATCTGAGATATATGAGTAGTTTATCAACGAAAGCATCATAAATATATCTTTAATCAAAAGACAACTTCCTATTGCTGTATCAAATTAGGTAGGGGATCTATCTTTCACCATGACTTTTTAGTGAATACATACTCCATCAACGACTTCTTATACATCTTCAAGAAAACAGTTGAAAAACTAAGAAAGTCAAACACAAGTTATAATTCATCCGGGGGTAATGGGGTTGTTTTAATTACAGTCATCAAACCTTGTCACACATGCAAATCTTAATTTTTAAACATCAACAAATCAAGCATTTATCCCATCAAGTGGAGTCGGATACATGAATACGACAGCGTCATTCCAATCTGTCATGTACATCATCTTCTGTACGATTATGATGTATCATATCATACTTCAAGGTTTTTCTCATGGTCTTTTTAGGCCTCTCTCGTCCTTTCTTGACATGCTAACTCCCAAGTTTCACATCTCTTAACAAAAGTTGTGACTAGCCTACTTTTCACATGACCATATCATCTTAGTCGTGACTCACTCATCTTATTTTCTACTGAAAACACACCCACTTTTTGTCTGATAACTTCATTTCATATCCTATCTATTCTTGTATATCCATACATACACCTTAACATTTTCATCTCGTTTACACTCATCTTCTGTACATGTTGTCACTTAATTATCCAACATTCTGACCCATACAATATCGCTGATCGAATAGCTGTCTTTTAAAACTTTCGTTTTAACTTGATAGGTATTTTAGAATCACATAACATCCCTTAAACGTCATTCCATTTCAGTCAATTTGTTTTAATCCTATGTACAAATCTACATCAATTCCTCCTTTCTTATGTACATCAAACCTAATTTTTTAAAACATAAATTCACAAATTACTTCATCAAGGTTAACGATCGTCTCCAATGATTATCAAATCACATAAAAACACATACCAGCTAGATTATCATCGAGTGGCAATATTCACAAGAACACAGCATGGAGTGCCACTACATGAGGAGCACAAAGAAATTGGCAACCTAAGGATGATTCACGAAATTAGCACAAAGGAATGGACCGTAGACTCCAAGAGAAAAGAACTACACATAGAATTCAAATAACTGATCAACCGAATAGGAACACAAGGTTAGTAATCATTTACTTCACTCAAATTACAATAAGTAGATGAAGAACAATATGCAATGCATGGTCACATTTCCGTTGATGAATGGTTCTCGCGCAAGTGACCCTCTGCTCATAGTATCCACCTATAGAACGATGCAGCGTATTGACTTAATGAACAACAATTGATACAAATTATGATCCAGAAATAATTTCGAAGGCAATGACCCACAACATTAAGCTGTCTTGTGGTCTTCAACAATTGAAATTATGGGCATACGCCCAAGCCTTGATCAGTATATTGCTCAGATGAAGTATAATACACCAACTATGCAGGATGAAAATTATCACATCTAAGAACATTGCAACTCACAGATAACGATACCTGGAACAGAAAGAGGAGATAAGAAAATATATGGTCATTGATTTGAGGAATGCTCTATTACAAGAAAATTCATGTGACTACTAGGACTCTGGTGATGGATGTTTCACGACCTTCGCTGCTTCATGCAAATGCTGGAGTGAACATACTCAACCACTTAGTAATGGATCTACCACAACACCAAAAATTAAGTCGGCATTAGGATCTTTGAATTCATATGTGATAACCGCTGCAGCATTTACTTGTCAAATGATTTTCTGAATCTGCTGGTGATCATCCCATAGAAGAGAACCTAGATGATAGTCTGTTATATTAGCCTTGTTAAGTCTAACTAGGTTTTAAACTTGCTGTGCAATTATCAACCAGCAAAAAATCATGGTGAAGCAACCTAAAAAGTTCATTAAAGAAAAATAAATCAAATGAAAATGGAGTAAGTAACAAGCACGAGAATTCTATGATATCACTTAACATACAATGTCGTGTATAAGAGACCCACAGAATGATAAAAACAACAACAAACAGTTTCAGTCAGGGCAGGAAGAAAGCAGAAGAACAGAAAGATGTTTTCTATCTACTTGAGAAAAATAAGATGATAATCATACAGCATCAAACCAATTTTCAATTTTGAGATGAACTGTAACGTCCCGAGTTTTCCGATCTTTTTCTAAAAAACCCACATAGCATTACTGTCGCTAGGGTCCTACAGTCCTTATCCAGACAATTCAACTTAACCGGGTTTAGAATAAATACCAAATAAAATTACACTTAAAGCATCATCATTCTCAATCCACAAGTTTACTTAAATATTATACAGATACGCGTCGGAATCTTAAAATATTATCTCAAACGTATTTATTACAAACATGATCATAACTTAATCAAAATCCATCTTCATTTCTTGCACCTGGAAAGAAGAA